>PITA01000524.1:0-37245 GCA_004023965.1 Spilogale gracilis
TGATGGGAGAAGAAGGTGTGGAGGATAGTAGAAAAGAGATAGCAGGACCGAATGACGGCAGAGGAGAGTGGGGAGGGGAAAATAATTTTGGAAAGAGGGATACTTCTGCCAAGAAGAGCCTCAAAAATGATAATGCGAATGACGAATGAGTTAATCCCAAGCCTCAGGACCTACCCATCAGCCATGGCTGCCTAGCAGGCTAAGCTGACGCCCAGATGCTGCAGGAAAGAGGACGGACAGAGCCTTCCCCGGGTGAGCATTTGAAGGGTGGCCTATGTGCTATATTTTTGCCAAGTTGGAACAGGAACCTTGTAACTATAAGGGGTTTATTCAGTTCAGGAACAAACAGCCCTCCTGACTCTCAGCAACGAAGATTTGTTTGGTTCAAGAATTGATATTAAAATGGTGCATGGGGGGCGCCTGGGTGATTCAGTCGGTGAAGCGTCTGCCTTTGGCTCAGGTCATGATCTCAGGGTCCTGGATTGGTTGAGTCTGGTGTCGGGCTCCATGCTCAGCAAGGAGCCTGCCTCTCCCTCTGCCTGCTTCTTCCCTCTCCCTCTGTCTCTCCACTCTGCCTCCTCCCCTGGCTCATGCTCGCTCTCTTTCTCAAAAAAATAAATAAAATCTTAAAAAGGAATGAAATGGACCATCAGTTCGGTGTCCAGAAAAGTACCTGGAACCTGATTGTCACATGCCCCCGCCGCCCCGCTGAGGTCCTTCAACGGGTCCCCACCATTACCTCATTACTGGAGTGAAATCCAAGCTGACAAGGCCTGAGGACTCTAGTCCCTGCCACCTTCTCATTTTCCACCCATTCGCCCCCTCAATCTTAGCTCACTAAAACTGGGTTTCTCCCACATTCCGATCTCTTTCCCACCTTCAGGACATCCCCACCCGCTCCCCCCTCACGGATACATCTCCAGCTCAACCTTCACGTCTCAGCTTCATTGTGGCTTCCCTGGGGGGCCAATTTTGCCCCCTCAGTGAGCTGAGCCCCTCCCCTATTTATATGCACACGCTACGGTCAACTTCTTCACGTCATTTGGCACAAGCGTAATTAGATTTGCACGGTGCGATCACGTGTCCAACTTCCATCTCCTCTGCTGAGCTGAGGGCTTCATGAACGCGGGGACCAGGCATCTCTCCTTCATAGCTCTTGCCCCAGTATGGAGAGACAGACTGTGGTTTGACCATGCAGCAAGCTCAAGGCTGGCCGCATGCAGGGAAGAACTACCGAGTCTGGTGCACATGTATCCAGACTCTTCTCGTTCAAGGACACTGAGAACCCTCAGCCTCCAGGCTCCATACTGGTCCAGATTTCCTTCCTCCCTGTCTTCCCCTGTCCACTGCTCAGCTTCTGCATCTCTCTTGCCCTGTGGCCCAGAACATCACACCCTGTGTTAGCGCTGTGATTGGCCATTTCTCTGAGATCGTTCTCACCTCCTTTGCTTCCCCATCTTGATGAGTACCACGCCGGTGACTTAGCCCTGCCCTCATGGTGGCTTTGCTGGCTGCTCACCAGATGGAGACTGTAGGTAGCTCAAAACGAGGCAGGGGGATCGACTCCCTGGTAGGGGTCTGAGTGGCAGGTCCTGATCCCAGTGTCCTTTTAGCAGTGCAGCAGAAAGCAGGGATTCCAAAGTTGCACTGTGTGCATGAAGACTGAATCCTCACTGAGGATCCTGAGCCAATCGCTGAGCACAGATGCAGGCCCTGTCTCTATGCAAAAGGAGCCCCTTCTGGCTCTGCCTAACCCCGTGCCTGGCACACTGCTAATGCTTCCTAGGTGGCGATCCTTCCCCTTCCTTTGAACACTCTGCTAGTGTAGGCAGGCCAAGGTCATAGTCTCAGGTTACAGGCACAAGGGTAAAAGCACGGAGTCTCCAGACTTCCAGCAGGGGGTCCTTTTCAGGGGTAAAGTGCTCCCAAGGGTGCACTCATCAAGCCTCTTCAGGGCTAGAGCGCAGCGGGGAGACTGTAATCCGGCACTACTGAATGGGAACACTCCTGTCAAAAGGTTGGGGACACTGATGGCACAGTGAGGACAGACCCCGGAGGGAAACACAGCTACTTTCCTGGATTTGCCCCACCTGGGCCCCCGGCCGCGATGACCCCCGAGTCGCTCGCCGAACTGGGGTAGCCCAGGGGAAGACTGGCATCCTTGCCCTGCTCCTGGGCACCACGGCGGGCACATCAAGTCGCAGCACGTCTGCCTTATTTGCCAATCTGTTGACTGTGCCCCCTGGCCCTCAAGTCCCTATTCACTGGGCGGTAAACATGTTACCTAGCAACAGAGTGTCAATATCAACAAAGGCGAGGATGAAGTTGTTAATCTGCAAGAGTGACAGCGGGGGGCCGGCGCTCTGCGCTGGCTTCTCCACTTATTGTCTGCCACTTAGACTGGCCCACAAGGATATCCACGCTCAAAAGACCCCACATCTCCCTCCACTATGAAAATTAAATGAAGTGTGTGTCTCAGGCAGGGAAAAGGCACCGGCCTTCCCCGGGGATCTTGTTTTTCTTTTCTCCTTCCTCCCCTTAGTGCGGTGGCCTGTGGGGTGGAGTGCTTCCCCTGAGGGCAGTGACCGCTGCTAATTTCCAGGAACAATGTGGACACTCCAGGGCCGGGGTGCGAACCAGAAGAGACATGCCTGTCATTTGTCCTGTTCACGGGGCTCCAGGTGGGCTGAGGAGGGCACAGTTGGCTCTCAGACTCTGCCCTGCACCAGGCTCGGGCCACCAGTTGTCCCCATGGAACAGGGTCAGGCTGAGCGCATGGTGGGGGGCTGAAGGGCGGCTGGGGACACAGCAGGCCCTTGCTCCCTGGAGCTCAGATTCCGGTGGAAACAGCCCATCAAGCATTAAAGAAAGGGGTCCATCATGCAGGGACCTAGGGAAAGAGCATTTCAGAAGGCAGGTCCACAAATAAATTGTCCTGAGGATAGGACGTGTTTTTTGTCTTTGAGGAGCTGCGGGAAGGCCCCAGTGTCTGTCTGTCTGTCTGTCTGCCTGGGAAGAGGGGGCTGGCATGAAGTGGGAGGGAGGGCTCAGAGAACACAGCCGTCTTGTAAGTCCTGGGCAGGGGCAGGGGCAGGGCCTCAGCGTTTACCTAAGGGGGCTGGCGAGCCAGTGTGGACTTTGCATTTCGGGGGACTTGGTCTAATTGCCCCTGTAGCTGGCTTGTGGAGAAGGGGGTGCAGGACCTGGCGTGGGCAGAGATGCCAGCTAGGAGGCTCCAGAAAAGGCCACGAAAGAAGTGCTGGAGGTGACAGTTCTGTCCCCGGGAGGCGCCCTGTGCAGCCGTAGGTGGAGGAATGGAGCAGGCATGAGGGGGGATCTAGCCCAGGGATCGGACTCAGGAGGTCAAAGGGAGAATCCAAGGGCCGAGTTCTAGGCTTGGCGTTGAAAGAGCGCCTCCCTTCTCTGACCCAGTTCCTCGTGGGCCGAGCACACTCCTCTTCGTCCTGTGAACCCTCCAGAACACTGGGAGGACGGGCAGCACCTCCAGGGGGAGGAGCACAGGTTTGGAGCCTGGCCCATTGGGTTCTAAGCGTGACCACACCGTTTATTAGCTGTGTGACCTTGGGCAAGCCATTCAACCTCCTGGGGCCTCAGCTTTTCTTTTCTTTAACATGGGCTCGTTGCATCTACCTCAAGTGGTGCCCAATCAGTGCTTAATTACTTGCCCAGCACGCATTTTTTTCCTTTTTTAGTGCCCAGCACCGTGCAAGCCATAGAAATGAGTAAGACCTAGCCCTTTTTCTCTTGGGGGCAGGAAGGCGTCCGGCTCATCAGGAACAATTGCAGCCCAGGGAGTCATGCCCTCAGAAAACCTTGGCATCCCTGGTCTTTCCCCAGGGAGCAGGAGGTGGTGCAGAAGTGAGGGGGTCTTGCAGGGATGCGGCAGGGGAGAGCAGAAGGGGGCAGGGCCGGGGTTCAGAGACCTAGTTTTTAGGAGGCCCCTGCCCTGATTTGTTGGACTGTGGGCAAGTCCTTCTTCCTCTGGCTCTTGGTTTCTGCACCTAGAAAACAAAGAGATGGTCCTAGATGGTTTTCAACTTCCTTCCAGCCCTTGAAGCTACAGCGAGAAGGGCCCTCAATCTTGAGCCTGGGGCCAGAGCTCAGCAGTTACAGGCCTGGGCTCAGCGAGGCAAGGCAGTTTCAGGACAACCTTGCAGAACACATCCTGCGAGTCCGGGGTTCCCTTAGGCGACAGATTCCGGGAGCCAAGGCGTTGCCAAGTCTCATCAGTCACCGATGGACACCATCTGTTACTGTCTTCTTGGAACTCTTCTGATGACTGAAAAGAAGCAGTGGGTCCCATGTACTCTGCAGACCTCCGGAATTCTTGCTTATCTCCACCTTCAATGAGGAGAGCACTGCGTCAGGACAGTGCCTCGAGAAGGGAGAACCCCGAAGCAGAATCTAATAATAAGACTTTGCTCGAATTACGTGGAGGTGTGTGTCACCTTTCTTAGTCTTTCATATGAGGTAAAGGACATGAATTTTCTTTTATTTTTTGATTTATTTTTTTAAAAAGATTTTATTTTTAAGTAATCTCTACACTTGATGTGGAGCTCAGAATCATAACCAACAGATCGAGAGTTTCACGCTCCACTGCCTGAGCCCGCCAGGTGCCCTGTAAAGTTTCTTTTAAAAACACATTCATTTAGTCATTAAGTATCTGCCTTCGGCTCAGGTCATGATCCTGGAGTCCATGGATCAAGTCCCACGTCGGGCTCCCTGCTCGGCGGGGAGCCGGCTTCTCCCTCTCTCATTCCCCTTGCTTGTGTTCCCTCTCTGGCTGTGTTTCTCTCTGTCAAATAAATACAATTTTTAAAAAAAATACATTCATTTAGGGGCGCCTTTCAGTTCAGGTCGTGATCCCAGAGTTCTGGGATGGAGCCCGGCATTGGGTCCCCTGCTCTCCAGAAAGCCAGCTTCTCCACCCCTCACACCCTCTGCTTGTGTTTCCTCTTTTGCTGTCTGTCTCTCTGTCAAATAAACACATAAAGTCTTTTAAAATATAAAATAAAAATACATTCTTTTAATAAACAAGGCAAGGGCACCTGGGTGGCTCAGTGGGTTAAGGCTCTGCCTTCAGCTCAGGTCATGATCTCAGGGTCCTGGGATCGAGGCCCGCATTGGGCTCTCTGCTCAGCAGGGAGCCTGTTTCCCCCTCTCTCTCTGCCTGCCTCTCTGCCTGCTTGTGATCTTTCTCTCTGTCAAATAAATAAATACAATCTTTAAAAAATAATAAAAAATAAACAAGGTAAGACAATTTTGAGACCAAAATGAATTGTGTCAACTAATCAGTGATAACTAACCACTTCTGGTTGCAAAATGGCAATCTTGTATGTTTCAGCTTGCTGTAGTGATGATCCCAGCTAGCAATCATGGAAAGGAGGAACTCATGGAGTCCACTTATCCTCAGGGAAGGGGGCTGTGTAAGCATGGCCAGGGTAAACAGGTTTCAGATTCATGGCCAGTGTCCTGACTTCCTTCGTATCCCGCTCACAGGCAGCCTGCCCTGGGCTGACTAACAACCATGCTGATGGCTTCACTCACACGATGCCCACATAGCACTCCCTATGTGCCAGGCACCGGGGCAAAAGCTTCCTGCATGGGAAATCCTCTATTCTTCCTAACTCCCCTCGGAAGTAGGGATCAAGTCAGCCCATTTCACAGATGCACAGACAAAAAATGGTAAACCTGCAAGTCAGACCCACAAGGTGTGACTCCACGTGTCTGCCCTCATGGGCTGCCATCTGCCTGCTGCGGGTCGAGGGCGGTAGTGCCCTCACTGTTACGGCGTCAGCTGTGACTCCCAAAAAGACACAATGAAGTCCCAATCCCCTAGTACCTCGGAATACGGAACTTTACTTGAAAATAGGGGTTTGCAGATGTAGTCAATGTGAGGTCAATAGGCTGGGCCCCAAACCAGTGTGGCTGGTGTCCTCGTAAGAAGGGAGAATTTGGACTTAGAGATGTGCACACAGGGAGAACACCATGCGAAAATGGAAGCAGGGACCGGGCTGACGACATATACAAGCCAAGGAAAGTCAAATGTTGGCAGCAAACCACCAGAAGCTAAGGGAGAGGCAGGGAACGGATTCTCCCTATAGCCTTGGAAGGAGCCAACCCTGGCCACTCTAGCTGCTGGAACAGTGAGACAATACATCGCCGTTTTTTAAGCCACCATGTTGCGGTTTTCGGTCACGAAGGGTCTAGCGAACCAAAGCAATCTCTGTAATCTTTCTATGGTTCTTCCCAGAGCAATCCCCGTGACTCTAGAGATGCTACAAAAATCCCAGTCTGTTAAATAGACTCATAATCTTTTGAGTGCTCGAGACTGTTGGTTCTTTTTTTTTTTTAATATTTTTTAAAAATTATTTATTTATTTATTTATTTATTTGACAGAGAGAGAGAGAGAGAGAGAGAGAGAGAGATATCACAAGCAGACGGAGAGGCAGGCAGAGAGAGAGGAAGAAGTAGGCTCCCTGCCAAGCAGAGAGCCCTGTGCGGGCCTCGATCCCAGGACCCTGAGGTCATGACCTGAGCTGAAGGCAGAGGCTTTAACCTTCTGAACCACCCAGGCGTCCGAGACTGGTGATTCTTTTTTTTTTTTTTTTTTAAGTTTTTATTTATTTATTTGACAGAAAGAAACACAGCCAGAGAGGGAACACAAGCAGGGGGAGTGAGAGAGGGAAAAGCAGGCTTCCCTGCTCCCGAGCAGGGAGCCCGATGTGGGACTCGATCCCGGGTCTCCGGGATCATGACCTGAGCCAAAGGCAAGTTGCCCAACCAACTGAGCCACCCAGGCGCCCGAGACTGGTGGTTCTTAACCAGAGGCCATTCGGGCAATGTCTGGAGATGCCTTTGGTTGCCACGACTGGGAGAGTGCTATTGACATCTAGCGGGTAGAGCCCAGGATGCCACAACACACGGGATAGCCTCGCCACCAAGAACCATCTGGCCCAAACATCAATAGTACCAAGACTGAAGATCCTTTTGACAATTTTGACGATAAGACAAGTACAGCGAATCCTCTCCTAAGAAAAATGTCCATATGCTAACACACTCACACATTCACTCGATTCACACACTCACATTTCTTATCCCCACACCATTCTGCACCCCGCCCCAGGGGCTTATGCAGTCCTAAAGCCCTTCCATGCATACTAGCTTGAGAACCCCTACTGCTTTGTAGATAAAGAGTGATGTTAATACAGTTAGGAACCAAGATTTTCAGCATCACAGCAAAGAAATACAAGTGTGAGAGAGCATAGGCCAAGTTAAAAATCCTGTAATCTGAAACCCGAATTGGAAATACCAATATCAACTTACGATGTGTTTTCATAAAGCAAACAGTTACCTCCTAGGCCTGTTCACTGGAAAGTCCTGTAAGTAACATTACACCCTCAGAAGCCAGAAGTTATAGCTCCAGACTGGGGTTGCCAAAGAGCCAGGGAGCCTGGGAGACACAGATTCTAGAGATGAGGTAAGGCAAACATAAGGGGAGCCACGCCTTCTTGTCATACCAAAAGCAAGGAAGTTGTTCCAAATTTCCATGGTTGTATTAGAAGGAACCAATTCAAAATGGTTGTAGTTGGCCAATGATGGGAAATTTTGGTGTCAAAAATAATAATGACTAATAGATTGAGATAAACCAAATATGGAGTTCATAATTTTTTTTAAAGATTTATTTATTTATTTGACAGAGAGGAACACAGCTGGAGAAGAAACACAAGTAGGGGGAGTGAGAGAGGGAGAAGCAGGCTTCCCGCCGAGCAGGGAGCCCGATGTGAGGCTCCATCCTAGGACTCCAGGATCATGACCTGAGCTGAAGGCAGTCGCTTAACGACTGAGCCACCCAGGCGCCCCATTCATAACATTTTTAAAAACTCATTTGCCAGGCGCCTGGGTGGCTCAGTGGGTTAAAGCCTCTGCCTCTGGCTCAGGTCATGATCTCAGGGTCCTGGGATTGAGGCCCACATCAGGCTCTCTGCTCAGCAGGAAGCCTGCTTGCCCCTTTCTCTCTGCCTGCCTCTCTGCCTGTTTGTGATCTCTCTCTGTGTCAAATAAATAAATAAATAAATAAATCTTTAAAAAATAAAAATTCATTTGTCACCTGCAAACCCTAATGGAATAATGGGCCACTGTGGCTACTCAAATCATGAACCGAAAGGCTGATGGTGCGAGGTTTTCAATGGATGGGCCAGCTCACAGTGCCTGGACCCACGGATCAGCCGTAATTTCAGACAGAGAGGATCAGACGTGCGCCCCAAGATACAGCACGTAGCACATGGTATCACTCCTCAAGAGGGTATTGTGAGAAACTGACCCCAAACCTGACCAAGCTTCTGGGTCTGACTATATGTTGATAGGAAATGCAGGAGGGAGGGGCTCATCACATTCAATGGGATGCCTTGAGGCTCCGCTGATCTGGGAGCAGGGCGCATCTGGGGCAGAAGGCCAAGGCGACTGGCGTTCCCAGAGAACCATGCGGTGCTGGGCCCTGAGTCTGGACACTGCAGCCGGGAGACGGAGGGTGGGCGGTGGGGAAGGAAAGCTATGACTGCCTGGCTCTCTCCACCGGGACTCTTCCGCCAGGGGGCGCCCCTTAGCGATGTGGGGGGATCCTGATGACACAGTGTGGCCCTGACACTTTCATTTCCCTGGTGTTGGTGTGTGGTTTCTAAATGACCCCTTTTCGCATGAAATCACAGCTCTAGCACGAGTATGGGCTCAGATTGGGAACTATCCTGTCCTCAGCATGTGACTACTGATGGCCCCCTCTCCTATGGTGACAATCAGATGTCACCATCACTGTGATGGGTCAGCGCCATGCCTGGTGCTTGGGCAATGCAGAGAAACAGTAGCCCATTCCTTGAACTCCCAGAGAGAGGTTCGGAGGGGCACCCTCCCCACCTGACAGTGACTGGAACCCACGCCTCGAGACAGCCTTCTTAACCCGCTGTTCTGTCAGTGATCTTGGTATAGTGGGCGTGGGGCCATGCCATGCCCAAGGAATGGGGGAGGACAGTTCCCAAGTCCTTGGGGGTTCTGGGCTACCGTGACTCCTTGCTCAAGCCAGAGCAGAGAGCAAGGGGAAGTCTCTGGAAAAAAGCAGTGGGCCAGGGCCTCATTCTGGGCTACAGCTGGGCTCGCTTAGTTCCTGGCCTCACAAAACCACCTGGCCAGGAAGAAAACCTGTCTGGCAGCTGACAGTGCCTGAAGGAGGAAGGAAGCCCACAGAATGGGGAAGTCATTGAGGACTCCAGCCAGATGCCAAAATAAAGTCATGAGCTGGGAAGGAACCAGGTCGCATGCTGAACAGCAGGAGGCCTGGTCTGGGTCTGCATCTGACCATACCTGCACGCACACCTCGGCTGATGACATGGGGAGGGACGGGGAGGGACGTGGGGGAGGGTCCTGGCTGATTCAAGTTTTATAAAGACCAACCTGAAAGCAAGGAAAGTCAACCATCTCCCCTGTAGGTGAGGGACTGTTTGAGAGCTCCACACATCAAATGTCACAGAAATGTCCCTCACCTGGCAGTCAGCATGGTCCAGGGCTTTGTGACCCTCACTAGGGGAGGGGGTGCTGGGCATTCTGCCCACTTGGCACACGGAAAACAGAGGTTCCCTGGAGTCAAATCTAGGCTCATATCTAGAGCAAATGGCTATGCTGGGATTCAAATTCTCAGAACTCGCACTCAGGGACCTCATCTTTCCCACCATCCTGACTTGGGGATGCGGGGACCTGATGCCAACAGATGAGGGGACACTATACAAATGCCCATGGACCCAATGGACAGTGTTGATGGGTAAATTGGAGGCTGGGAACTGCAGGAGGAAGGACCAGGGAAAGCATGACCCAGCGAGGCAGGCCTTCAACAGACTGAGGGCTGGAGAAATGAGCAGGTAATGTACAAAAGGCACTAAGGACAAGAGCAGGTAATGTACCAACAGATACCAGAGCTCCGAGTGTGACACAATGGGAACCGTGCAGAAGATAGGCAAAAGACACGCTTCACCCCTAACTCGCTGGGGGACTGTGGGTGACTTGTTTTCTCTGTACTCCGTTTTGTGCTTTTAACTGCAGAATCCGTGCTGCAGCTGACCAGCATTGCTCGCACTGAGTCAGCCCTTCAGGATGGTGCTGATTGGTGCTGCCCCGCCCTTAGCTGCGGAGACCTCTCGGACCTGCTCCTCAGCCCCTCCTTGTCCAAGTCCCAGCGGCCAGCCATGGCCCACTGCCCGGGATTTTCTAAACCCTGTGACCACTTCCTGGATTCCAGAGCTTGGCTCTTCCTTGCCCCACCCCCCCAACCTTCTGGAATTTTAAGCCCCAGAATGCAAAGGTGGGGGGATGGTGGGAAGAGGCGCCAACCCCCGTTGCCCAGCTCCCTCCTAATCACAGCCTCAGACCTGGCAAGGGCTGCTTAGAGAGAATCAAGGTGGCCTCCCGGAAAGACCGATGACTTGGGGCCAGTCCTAGGTCAAATACAGGCTCTGACATCCTAGCTGGTCCCTCACCCTCTCTGAGCCTACTTCCCTGTCTAAAATAATAGGGCCTGAAGTTCCTGCCTCTAGAGGTTTCTTGGAAGATGACCGAGATGATGCCGAGACAAGGAGCTGGACACGTCAAAGGTGTTCTTAAGTCAACTGTGGCCTTGTCTTCAGGCAACGCCATCCCCACCCTGGGGGACAAGGAGAGAGCACGCCTGCACTCATCAAGTGCCCAGGGCATGCACAGTTCAATGGACCACATTAACTATGAGATGCCTTATATATTTTACCCAGCATTATCACAGCAGTATCATTTGCTTTGATAGAACAAAGTAGAAGAGATAAAGACCATCCAAAATCGACCATAAAACACGGTCCTGCAGGCTCTTTCCCTCTAGCAAAACCCACTTTGGTCTTTCGTGGAACAGCAGGTAAAGAGGCAGCTTGAGTCTGAGGCCGGGGTGCGAGAAGAACTTCTCCTCCTCGAGCTCTGGGACCCATGCATCCCTGGGATCCCCACCCAGAGGAGCACATGGGGCCTGACAGACAGAAGAGGCAGGGGGAAGTCACCAGTTCAGGGACAGACTGTGTCTCTCGCCCCAGAGGCATCATGCCTTCTCTCCCTCCCTTACAGTTACATTCAGCATTCAATGAACCTTCTCTAAATAATAATTCTAGATGCAGAATTCCGCTTATCCAGTGGTTTCCACACTTTTTCCCCTCTTCCTTCCAGTGAAATTAAACCCTAATCGCCAATAAAGGAAACGTAAGTGTGGATCATTCTGGTTGAGGAGCTAAGCCATGGGGGATCTTGGGTCCCTGCCCACTGTCCCGTCCTCATCCCCCAAGGCCCACAGAAGCCTCTAGGGTTCTGGGAAGCCAGGCATGAAAACCCTCTAATAGCTGAGTCAATGAGGACTTGTGATGTGCCTTCAAATGCACATGAAGTTGATATCAGGACACTCTCCTGTTCCCTAATTGTTTTCTAGGTGCTCAGCTGATCTTGTTCAGGAGGTTGCAAAGTCGAGGTGGGCTGAATGTTTTCTCCTCCTCTGGGCTCCGCTGAGCCCTGGTAAAATGTTTGCAAGGGTTTTGGTTGTACTGACATGAGGAGGACCAAAGCACTGCGGCAGTGTCTCTCCTAGACAGCGAGCCCTGTCGTCCCTGTCCAGGGCGCACACCATGCTCCGAGGGCCCCAGGCCTATTTTTGAGTCCCAGGAATCTGCAGCTGCCAGAGCCCCAGCACGTCTTAAGAAAGCCAGAGACGGGGAATGCTGACCATGTCAGGTTTGGGCTGTCTGCAGAGATAGGACGGGGTCCTTTGGGTATGGGTACAGAATCATGGGGCCAGGTAGATGCTCCGGCCTGATGGAGTGGGGTGGGGCTTCAGCATGGTCCAGGGATGGGGGACGTCACCCCCACTCATGAAGGCAGTGTCTCCCTAAGCCACCCCGGGCCACGGGCAGGGAATGAGCAATGCTGGAGGGGATACTTGAAAAGCCCAGAGCCGAGCTCGGCCGGGGCTCTCACATCTCTTAACCCATTCAGTTTCCTCCACAGCCTCCAGGCTGACCCTTTTTATTATTCCCCATTACAAACCCAGAAAACGTTTGTATACATATTTTTGCTCAACAGCAACCAACTAGTAAGGGAGGGAACCTCCACTGGAAGCTCACGCTTTTCCCACTGTGCCTGTCACGTGGTCAGCAAAGGCTGGTAGAGCAGCACCAGGTCCCGGTGGGCGGGGAAGGCATAAAGGGACCTTTAAAGGTGGCTTTGGAGTCTAAACTCGCCTCCTGAACTGCACACATGACTTCTGTCTCTGTCTGTAGCTACAGGGTAGGAAGCCACTGCCAAGCCCCACAGAGCATCCCCGACGTCCAAAGGGGTGAGAAGCCATTCGCATAACCGGGCCTTCACAGTGGCTAAGTGAAAATGACTGCCTTAGAAAACTGGCCCCTTTCCTGGTGGCTATGCGGATAGAAGAGTGAGCAGAAACACATCCGGAAACACCGGATGGCCTCTGCCTGGAGTAGCTGCTCCTGGTTCCCCCAGGGCAGGACAGTGAGATTCCTCCTCCCGGGGTCCTGTTTACCCTGCTGTGTTTCAGGCCCATCACCTCTTTGCTGAAACTGGATCTACTCACTTTTGCTGCTCATGAAAAGCTGCCAGGAGCTGACAGTAAGTTCCGCTGCTCGGCTAATACCGTCCCGCGTGGACAGCCGGGGTCTCGGATGGACACTCGCGGGGGCCGTGTATGATGCTGGAGCACACGCGCTCCGGGTCTGCTGGTTCCTCTGGCCTTCCCGGCAAGGTAAATATGACTCCCGTTGTTCTCGGGCCTCCAGGGTGGCCCACCAGTGTACGACTGAGCTCCCAGGTGAGTGCTATGCGGGTGGGTTGTTTAGGCTTGGTCCTCGCCATCCCCCATGGCCATCCCCCATGCCGGGTCCCCAGGGCTTCAGGTCATGCATGACTCAAGGCAGCAAGTGGTCTCTGATCAGTCCGTCTGTCTTGTGCACACTGGCCCTCCAAGCTGGTCAGGCAAGGAGTCGAGCCTGCAGTCGGGCTCTCGGGCACCCTGTCCTTGTCTCTTGTGGCCTCTCCCAGCGGGCCAGCATTTCCTGAGTGCCCACAGGCTTCTTGTGTGCCCCGGCCACCCCTTGCTGCCTGCCTGGCCTCATGACAGCCAGCCCCTGAGACTACCCTGGTGCTTGGAGAGTACTGAGCTCCCTGTCTTGGGAGGTGTTCAAATATGGGTTGTGCCGGGCAGAAAGATGAAGGAAAGACCCCAGTGGCCAATGGAACAAGGAGAAAGGCAATACCAGACAAGAAGGCGAAGATGCTCCCATTCTCTGAGAAGGAGAGTTTAAGAACGAAAGAAGAATAGAAGGCAATCCCACTCTTGCTAGCAGCCTCGAGCCTCCAGTGGCCTGTCTACAAGCAAGAAGGCCTCAGGCTGGAATTCTGGTCCTCTGCTGCAGGTCTTTTCCACAGTTTCCACACAGGCAAGGTTCAGGCCCGCCAGTTCCATAGCCACATGGATCCAAGCAGAGGAGGGAGATGGGGCGGGTCCTTCTGCTGGTGCAGAGATCGGGTCTCGGGTTCTCCAACGTGCAGTGGGGCCCACGGGCAGCACCCCTTCGCAGGCGAACATGCACTGAGCCCTTACAACCACCACGTCACGCCCCATAACCTCACAGCAGCTCCCTGGGGGCAACACCTGGCATCTGGCTAGAGCTCGGTAAATATCTGTGGAATGAAGGGGACTCCTTGCTGGAAACAGCCCTGATGGTCCCATGCGGCTACGATTCTGCGAAGGCCTCAACTCTCTGGATCTGAGCTTCTGCAGGAAGTGAGGGCTTCTTCATGCTCCTCTCCCCTCACGCATCCGAGCTCCTTGGGACACCCCCCTGGGGCCATGGCTCCATCCACCTGCGGCTCAATGTCCAGCTTCTCTGGGGAAGCCAGGGGGAGCCCACCTGCCCGAGGTCCATTCTGTTGGGCATGGAGGGCCCAGCCTTGTGCCTGGGGGGTGGTGTGGCTTCAAGTCTCTGCTGCTGAGAGTAACACGAGAGTCCTCACGGGCCTCCACGCAGCCCCCAGCCCTGAGCAGGAGACAGGAAGCAGCCCAGGCTCTCAGGGGCTAAATATTTATTGTGTCCCTACTCTCAGCTGGGGCCTGAAGCTGGTGCCACTAGCGGGCTGGGCCTTGTGTGCTATTGAGAGGGGCATTAGCAGCATCTCCTGGGCTCTGAGGTGTGTAGTGACCCAGCACGTTCGCACACACACACACACGCACACACACGCACACACACATATACCCCTATATACTTTTTCCCTCAAGCAAGCCGCTTATCCAAGGGCAACCGGCTCTGCCTAGGTTTTTCTTGTGCCAAATGCTGCATAAGGTATGGGCCCACTCCTGGCTGTGAGCATTGGGGCCCAACAGCTACCCTGCCCTCCCTCCTCTGTGCTTAGCTTGTCCCCAAGTGCCTCGCTGTCCTACCCGGAAGCCTAGCCTCCCTTGGGGTCACTGTGGAGTATCCGACTTCTGCACCATCACCCCTCCTTCCTTCTAGGTTTACCCATGGCCTGCAACCCGGAAGGTGGGTGAGGAACACCAGCCCCTGGGTGCAGACTGAGGGGGCCCCGGCTCAGACAGGCCTCAGGCCTGTGGGCCTGCCCGCCCAGAATGCTCAGTGCCTTCCTACGGGCCAAGCACAGAGTTTCGGGGTGGAAAAGAGAAACCTCATCCCTGCCTTTGGCGAGGAGAGAAATGGCTTCCCAAGAGAAGTCAGGCTCCTCCCCAAGGAGGACTCCCTAGTGGCGGCTGGGGCTGGGAAGAATGATTTCTTACAGGTGATGTCCACTGCTACTCGACTCATCATCAGAATCCTGGCCCTTAGTCTCATGCACGCAGAGGCCGCGACTGGTCCTCACGGTGCCCAGCCTGGGGCTGGCATGCAGGAGTCACCTACCCGAGCCTCGCTGGCACAAGCAGCTGGTCACACATGCACACATGCCAGCTCACACTCACCCCGTCTTTTCACGAATTTCATTATTCTGGAACTCCTCATTTTCCACCCGGGAAAACTTGTCTTGCTGTCATCTGGCTGATTTCTTTTGCTCCCCAGGGATCGTGTTCTCCCTCCGGGAGCCTGGATAGGCCTGGCTGTTTACAAACAGGCCAGAGTCCGTGGGGCTCCTTCTCTGTCTCGTGGTCCCACCACAGGGGTTTAACTGCAGCCTAGCTGGTCCGTACCCCCTGCTGAAGACATCAGCGAAGAGAAGAATTCAGCAGATGGGAGTTTTCATAGAGGAAAAGCAGATGAAGAGCTCTCGGCACCGAGGCCTCGTGAAGCCCGGTGGGGACAGCGAGAAGAGTCGGGCCCCATAACTCTCCTTGCATGTCCATCGGAAAGGGGCAGGGGGCTGCTGTTGTGACGGCTGGCAGCCAGCAAGGGGACAGCGGCACCTCCCCCCCCCCCCTGCAGAGGGCCAGGCCCTGGCCACAGCAAGTCATTCCACCGGGAGATTTCCCTGAGCGGAGTGTCTGGGATCATAGGAACACAGGAGGAAAAAGGCCTCCTCTCACCCAGTAGTTTGTAACTGTCTTACTGAAATCATAAGGAAGGAGATCCAAAAGGGTTTCCAACCAGATAGGGGAGAGTCATGGAAATCAAGAACTATCACGGACTTATGATGTGACTGATATCCCATAACTCTTATTAAGTGTGGTGTCTTTGTTGGATTTTTTAAAATGAATGTGAAGGTATTTATTATGCACACAAAAGCATCTCAAGGTGGCTATAAATTCATTCCCTTACCGTTCTTTTCCCCCATAACCTTGCAAGCTCCCAAACTGAGAATTTCTCTGCGGAAGCTATGGGAGCGTGTGTGTGTGTGTGTGTGTGTGTGTGTGTGTGTGTGTGTGTTTCAGGGAGAGGGAAGGTGCTTAGGAAGGCAGGGAGAGAGAGAGCCACTACCTGCCTGCCTGCGAGGAGGGTCTCTCGGGAGGAAGGGAGGCAGGAGCAAGGGCAGATCATCTTAGATAAGGGTTCTAGATAAAGCTTCAGCCCGCCTGCATGAGGGAAGGAAGGTGGAGGCCTGGAGCCCAGTGGGCACCCAGGAAGGGATAGGGGAGGGTTGGGGAGGGAGGGAGGGGACGGCGAAGGCAGGCCTCCTAAGTTCTGTGTCTGGTTCACTGTTCCCATGGTGCCTAGCACTGGGCCTGGCATATGGCAGAGTCTGCGTCCAATTCAATACAGCAGGCTTCCAGGTGAGTGACCTCACACCCAAGGGAATCCCTTGGAAGCTGGAGAAGGAGAACCATTGGGTGGCATCTGGGTCCTTAAAAGACAATTCTAATGATGGAGCTGGGGAAAGGGCAAGAGCGGGCTCAATATGAGCCCACCAGAGGCAAAGCCTCCGAAGGCGACTGCGCCAGTGCAGGCGAGAGGTGATAGGGAGAAGCAGGCAGAGTCTAAAATACAGTTTAGAGGGAGGCCAGCAGAAGTGAGGACTGAGCCAAAACCCCGGCTCTGTGAAAACCTCCCAGAGATGCTTCGGGAAGTCAGCCGGCATCCATCACTGAGCTGGTGCGGAAGTTCATTGGCACTGCTGAAGAGTTAGTGGCCGGGGCTTTGCAAACCTATGTGACATGCTGTGTTTCTTGGGATCGGGCCCAAGCTGTGTGACCCTGGGTAAGTGACTTCGCCTCTCTGAGACTCAGTTTTATCACCTTGAAACAGGCCAGAGGCACAGCCGAGGGTACCCCCCTGCCTGCACCCCTTGGGAAGGCTCAGCTTTGTGTTCTAAGCCCAGTGAGTCATCGCCATGGGGCCACATGGAGCTTTCGAGATGGCTGTCTCATCTCTGCCCAAGGGGGCCGGGCTGCAGCCGATCTGCTCAGCAAGGTGAAATCAGGCGCCCACATGGGGCGGTGCCTCCCAGGAATTCCTCAAAGTGTTCCCACCCTCTGGCCTCACAGCTCCACCGTAAGTACTGCCCAGGGAAATCACCATAACCAAAGCAGTTCCCCGCATTGTGCTTATAACGGTGAGAAATCCAAAATAACTAAAGGCATCCAGCATCAGGAGAGGGTGGCAGAGGTTCAGTGCCTGGACTAGCATGTGGGCACCACACCTGCTGTTGGCACCGAACTTCTCATCGGGGTGGGGGTCGTGCTTCCGACGAGACACCAGGGAGAAGGCACGGCATCCCAACAACGTCCACGGGGCCCACCACGAACGTGGACTCTGTGGTCAGAATCCCTCTTTGCCTTGTTCTCACCACGTATGAGCTTGGATCTGTCAACCTCTTGAAGCTTTCATCTGTGCATCAAGAAATCCAAGTGATGCCGCCTCCCTCCAAAGGCGAGAACAGGTAAACGAACAGCTCCGGGAAGCCCAGGGGGCACTCGGGACCCGGTAAAAGTGATGAGACAGCCGTAGAAGCCATCAAATTCACGTTTGTGAAGGGCAGGACGAGGGTACCCCGCAGTTGTCTCCGGGCAGATTGTTTCTCATTGTTGGGCTTCACTGTTTCATCTCCATTTTCGCTAAAGACCATGATTGACCTTCAACGTGGAACCAAATCACTTTATCTCATGTAATATGTCTTTCTGGCAGAGGTCCCAGGCTCAGGCCGCTGTCCTGGCTCACCTTGGGCACCCGCGGGGGCCAGTGAGGGGACGGGAGTGATTTGGTGACGCCCACCTGCTCCCCTCTATGACCCAGAGCAGTGCCCCCCTCCCCCAGAGGTCCCCGGGAGGAGGTGAGTAACACGCCTAGGCGCCAAGCTTGGGGCTGCGGCCAGATGCAGTGTTTCTATTGCTTTCTCCTCTCAGGTGTGGGGGTGGAGGCCAACCTTCCGATGGGTGCCTGCTTGCTGCTCACCTGGGATGATTACCCGTGCTGAGGCCCCTCCAAAGGGCCAACCTATCTCCTAGCCAGGCCCACTAGCCCCTCCAATGGGCCAACCTGTCTCCTAGCCAGGCCCACTAGCTCTGCCTGCAGAGAAGGACCCCTTCCTGTAACGACATTCCCAGTAGAGGGAACGATGGCCTGGCAAAAGCAGAAAGTCATCGCAGGCCTGCACTGCTGAACTCTGCCTTTGCCGTGCTAGCTCTGTGGCCTTGGGCAATTGCTCAACTACTCTGTGCTTTGTTTCCTCATCTGTAAAATGGGGGCCCGAGCGGGTGCCCCCCAGCAAGGCTGTTGCGAGAGCTGAATGAGACAGCATACACAAAGCCGTGTGGGAGGAACTCAAGACCATTCTCTCCTCCTCTCTGCTCTCCGTGGTAAAGCCTTTTCTCCCTTCAATGACAAGCCCAGTTTCCCAGGCTGGGCGACCTGGGACGGAAGCTGAATCTGCTCTCCCCACCAGAACCTCTCTGGCTTGGGACAGATACCAGGTGTTGGTGTGACCTCGGTGGCCGCGTCCTGCCACCAGAAGCAGACAATGGATGGCATCGTACCGGGGGTGTTGCCCACACACGGCAGTAGCATGAGTAACGCTGGGAATTTAGGGTGTGCAGCAAATGAGGGGCTCTGGCACTAGGCCTTCCTGAGCTCATGCGCGTTCCCAGCTGCCTCTCCTGCCACGCCCTCACGCCCCCCTAGACCCAGGAGGGCCGAGAGCGCTCAAGGGCCCCTGGGCAGCACGAGGGGCTGGGGCAGAGGTCAGAGAGGAAGGAGCCCATTTCAAGTCAAGCCAGCTAGCGTTGGACCCATGCTTCGCCACTTGTAGTCTGCGTGTCCTTGGACCACGGCCCCAGTCTGTCGAGTCCCCTCATCTGCCAAGACGATGAAGGATAGCAACTCATGTTTGTTGTGAAATAAGGAGCTTCATGGGAGGCGGTCAAAGAGCAGCACAATTAAGGCACAAAGGTGGTCTGAGGTCAAACATTTGTCTGAAATCCTCTTTGAGTGACATCAGGGACTGGTAAAATATGCCTTTCACGGACCTCTCACTGTAGTTCAAACTCCCAAGCAAGGGGAGTTGCACTCGTTCTATGCTGGCCCGGGAACCCGGGAACCGTGGAGCTATGTCCTCGGGCCGCAGAAGGCCGGGAGTTGGGACTTGACCCTCGTTGGCCAACGGCTGAGCCTGGGACCCCCACCCCCTATGCCCACTCCCCCCCAACTCCTACCGCAGCCTTCTCCAGCTGTTGCGCCCTGTGACTTCCTGAAAGGGCAGAGACAAGTTCTCCTGTGTGTCCCTAGGGCTCCCTGGGGGGTTCATTTCAACCTTCCTGGGCAAACATCCTGATGACCTACAGGCCCAGGGAAGATGCTGAAACATATAATGTGGGAGACAATCTTTCACTTACCTACTTACCCACTACCGACCAAGTAGGCTTTCAACTGGAGACTTGGGAGAGAGAAGGTTCCAAGTGGAAGGCACAGCCCAGGCAAAGGTGTGGAGGCTGGTCAAGGCAAGATCTGTCCAGAGAAACTGAACAGAGCAGAGAACTCGGGAGCCCGGACTATAGACTCAGGCCAGGTTAAGGAGAGGGAAGGCTCCTTGTGCCTTGCCCCCCCCTCCCCCAGCCCTCAGCAGCCCTGCCCAGGGCTGCTTATCCCTTGGGGGCCTGAGAGGCATGTGGGAACACCTCTCAATACCCTCTCTTGGTCTCTTGGGCACCAGTCAGCCTTCCACCTGTTCCCTGGCAGGGCCGGCTGCACGATAAGAAATCCAGGAAGTTCAACAAACGTGGAGGGCTTGGACATCCCTGTATTCTGTGCCAGAATAAACAGGGCCTGGCGTGGGGCTGCAGAGCTCCCATCCCAGGGCAAATACTGCCTTTTGCCAAATAGGGAATTGTTTTTGCAAAGGCAGTGTGTGTGTGTGTGTGTGTGGGTGTGTGTGTGTGTGTGTGTGCAGGAGCGCCTGGCAGGAGGGAGGAGAGCATTTCCAACAGGGGCCCTGACCACTCAGCCTCGCGGGCTGTGACGTCATTTCTTACTAACCCTGCTCCGAGGGGGCCGGGGTGGGCAACGACTCTTTGAGCCCTTTAACGAAAGATGCAAACTGTATTACAAAAGAAAATAAAAAGGGATGAGTAATCTTCCTGCGGCCTCTCAGCAGAAAAACATCATCTCACCAGATCTTAAAGGGGCCCACGAGGTCGGCAGAGAGGGGCAGAAAGGGACCATGCTCCGGACTGGCGGAACCCAGCGTGTGACAGAAGTGCGAGGGGGCATGTAAGCTGGCCTGGTGGGATTTAAGGGTGGCCCTGCCGGGCATCATAGGCAGGTCCTCTGTGAGCCCCTGTCTCTTCCTCTGCGACATGAGGATTGCAGCCCCTCCCCATGGGGGAGCGCCCTGGGGATCACTGAGATGAGAGCCCCCAAAGCCCTTTGCTGTGCACCTGGTCCATAGGAGACCCTCAGGAAAGCAGGCTCCCGTCCCAGGCACCATAGCAGCTAGGGGCAAGGCCTCGCAGCGCGGCCGGGCCAGGCAAGCCAAAGGTTACCTGCACGCGCTGCCGTAAGCGTGCAAGAGAACACGCTGCCTCTGACACACCCTCCCAGTGCACAATGTCCACACGCAGGTGAGCGGCTCGGGTGTGAAGGCCCCGGCCTCAGCGGGTGCGTCCTACTCCCAGGCAGCTGCTTTGTAAACTGCAATAAAGTAATTTAATGCCCATGATGAAATCTATGCCCTACAGTGCTCGTTATTAATAGGAATTAAATGTATTTCTGGTAACAAATGGTGAGTAACGCGGACAATAAACACAGCACGCAAACCTGGCCCGCGGTGGGACAGACTGGCTCATGTCGGCCCCGGAAAAAGACCCACGCTTGTTCAGCCATCAGCCACCCCTGGAGAGGGCCCAAGGTTACTGAATCATTGCACATGGGACTCAAAAGGTGGGCATGGCGGGCGATGACTCCCACTGCCTCCCACAGCTTTTCCTGCACTGAGGATTTGAAAATCTCTCTGTTGGCGGTGATGCAGTCAAGCGCCGTCCTCCCCGCCCCCCACACACTTTTGATTCGTTTCTTCTGCACGGGAGCCCCGCCCACAGCCTGACTGTGTCCCGGTGGGCTCCTGGGTTCCCGCTCTACCGACACCCACAGCCGCACACATCCGCAGTCACGTGCATAGCCAGGCCAGAGGGCAAAGCCTCTCGACCACACACATGTATGTAGACGCATGAGCCCAGCGGGCACGCTGGATACACACTCAGCAGTGCACGCTAGGAAAGACGTATGAACCTGTTGCAGCCCAGCTGGGGGAGACAGGGTGACCAGAGTCACCACAGCGCCCTGCTCCCTATTTTCTTTCCAAACTTCGTGGCCAGCCTCCGCTCCTACCATGCACCCTGGGGCCGCCCCCCAAGACTCCAACCCCTCTAGGCCTTTGCTCATGCTGTTAAGTGCCTATCTGTCTTCTCAAGCCTTAATCATTGCCTCAGTGAAGCAAGAGCCTCCTGGCGGCTCCCAGAGTAAGGAAAGTTTAGGTCACGTTGCAGTCACGAACAGTCCCCATATGCCAAGAGGTTTTGATGGTCAGCGGGGTGGAGGAGAGGCTCTGCCCCCACACAGTCACTCAGGGACCCAGGCTGCAGGCAGCACTTGCACCGTGTACCTCCACCAGCTACGACATCATCACCGGCCTTGGCCAGATGAGAGGGAAGGCTCAGGCCAAGGCAACGTGTGTCCCCTGCATTCACGTTGTATTGGACAGAATTAATCATGTGGACATTCTCCCCACGAGAGGACAGAGAAGCATGGGTTTCTATATTTGCCCTTGCGGTGCTCACAGATTAACACAGACTTAGTAGCTTAAACCAGGATGCATTTGCTCTGTTACAGTTGTGGAAGTCAGAAGTCCAGAATGAGTATCTGGGGCTAACATCACGGTGTCAGCAGGGGCGGATTCTTCTGGAAAGTTCTGGGGGCACCATGACATGTGGGGACCCTTGTTCTCCATCATCTTCAGAGCCCTGCAGGATAAGACCTCTCCTCTCTGGCTTTCTTTCTCCCTCCTGCAAGGACCTCGTGTGCACCTGCTTAATCCAGGACAGTCTTCCTATTCTCAAAAGCCTTCCCTCATTTAACCACATCTGCGAGGTTCCTGCTGCCACGTGCAGTAACATTCAAAGATCTAGGGGTCAGGACCTGGTCACTCTTCTGTCTGCCATGGTGTTCCAGAACCCAGAGCTGGGACACAGGATTCCATACGCACCCAGCCTCCCCGGGCCTTTCAGTGCTCCTCTCCTGTCTTGTCCTCTTTCTGGAGCAGGAGACAAGCCCTGAAAGGGCATGAGGCAACCGTAAGCCCCCTGCCCAGCAGGTGCCTGGCGCATGGCAGAGGCCTGGGAAAGTTTGCAGGAAAGGAGAGAGAAAGGAAAATATGAATGAATTTGGCAAGATGAGGAGGTGTGTGAGAACAGAAAAAGCAAGAGAGAAAGTAGGCGGACACTAATGAATGGAGAGGTGATCACAGCAGGGACAGCCAATCGGAAAGCAGACTGCCCGGCAGTGGAGGGTTCAGAGGGAAGCCCGGGCACCTCACGCCTGGACTGGGAGGAATGGTGAGGAATGGTGAGTGGGAGAGGTTAGGAAAGAACGGGCGGGAGGAGGCAGGAGAGAGAAGGCAGTAGTCTAAGCCGGGTACTGTGCTAGGTACCATCACAGCAGGGGCTCCCCAAGAGCCTTGTGAGCAGCGGGGAGATGAGGGGATGGGGACAGAGGAAGGGCACATCCCTGATCCAAGTTCCCACGGCTGGACAGTGGCTGGGCAGGAATTTACAGCCCTGGTTTGGCTGGTTCTGAAACCAGCTGCCATCCCAGGACACACAGCTCCATGCCAAGCTTTGTCACAGTTGTAGTCATCTCAGTGTCCCCACCTCTTAACGTCGCAGGTCCTTTATCTGTAAAACGAGGAGGTCTGCCTGGGTGACCTCCAAGCTCCCTTTCAGCTCCAGCCTGCTGGGGTCCTGGAGCAGATCTAGTTAATCAGGACCGGCTTCCTGCAGGGATGGGGATTCTGAACTGCTTCCCACTGACGATAGACATGTAGTTCCTTCTCTGTTGCCAAAAGACAATCCAGGGCAAGGAGGGAGAGGCTCATGGCAGAGATGACTCCATGCCCCAAAAATGAGAATCACAGCAGCCCACAAGATTGTGCAAGCTGCCCGCGAGCCTGCCAGTCGGCCCTGGCCCGGAGGAGGGCTGTTTACACTCCCCGAGTATGTGCTTGCAGTCAGCTCTGTGGCTGAGTACACAGCCCTTAGGGCTCCCGGGAGTGTCTGTGAGCGGACAACACGGATGGGCCTCTCCGGGCCCTTTATCCCAGATAGCAGACACCTGTTAGTTCCTTCACTCGTTCGTTCGTTCCTTTCACTCTTTCATTCATGTACTAAACCATTCTCTGAGTGTTTGCCAAACATTGTGCAAGACACGGGGCATATGGAGATAAACAAGACAACGTCTTGATGAGTCGCTAGGTCCTGAGAACCTCGAAGAACGGCAAGGCACTAAATATAGATAATGACCCTCCCAGCGAGACTGGTGCAAGAGTAAAGGTATGTGCCTGGAGGTTAGAGAACACAGGGCAGGGGACTTTGGTATCTTCCTATGGAAAATATTTAACTAATAGTTTAAAAAAATCAAAACAAGATAATAACTCTATACTCAATTACCTTTAAAAACTTTTTTTTCCCTCATGAATGTAGATAGATGAGAATGTCACATTCAGTTTTCTTTAAATTCCCCTGAAGGCCTCAGTCATTTTGAGAACTCCCTGTCTGCAAGGGCCTTGCAAAGGTCCTGAGGTTTGTACAAATACCCGTCCTCCCAGACGGCATACTCTTCGATATCCAATGGCTGGGGCTGTATGCCTGTTTGGAGGCTCGGGACACCATGATATGGCGGTGACTACCGTTTTTCTGGACAGTGAGCTTTGGAAAAATCACAGCCATGTCCCAAGGTGTGGCTGTGCAGGTGCCCGAGGTCCCACCTCTGGGACTTGGGGCCCCCTTTGCAGGTGCTAGGAGTCTTCCCCTTCCTTCTTACAATTTCTCCCACTGCTTTACTGTGACTGCATTCGCGTTTTCAATCTTGAGCTTTCTTTTTTTACAAAAATAACAACAAAAAATGAACCAAAACACACACACACACACACACACACACACACACACACACACACACAGAGGAGAAAAATGTTGCCTTCAAGCAGCTTCCGGTTGGGTCCTACAAATGCCTCTTGGGATTTGAGAGTAGAGAGGGTCTGGCTACAAACCTGGGGACACTGAGAGAGAAAATACAAGGGAGAAAACCTAAAATATTATTTCAATAAATTACGTCTTGTGTTGCTCTCTGTCTACTTTTATCATTTCTTTAGCATATATTTCTAGAAATCAAGCCGAAAGATCAGTATGTCTTAAGGAATATCTTTCAAGTTGCTTTTCTAAAGGCTTACATCAATTCTCTCTCCCCTTTACTGTGTGCCAGCATTTCTTTTCTTTTTCTTTTTTATAGATTTTATTTATTTATTTGACAGAGAGGGAGATCACAAATAGGCAGAGAGGCAGGCAGAGAATGAGGGGGAAGCAGGCTCCCTGCTGAGCAGAGAGCCCGTCGTGGGACTCGATCCCAGGACACCGAGATCGTGACCCTAAGCCGAAGGCAGAAGTTTAACACTCTGAGCCACCCAGGC
Source organism: Spilogale gracilis (assembly GCA_004023965.1). Classification (NCBI taxonomy): domain Eukaryota; kingdom Metazoa; phylum Chordata; class Mammalia; order Carnivora; family Mephitidae; genus Spilogale; species Spilogale gracilis. Next base: position 24,691 of record PITA01000524.1, read on the forward strand.
GCCCCTCTTTTGTTTTGTTTTGGGTTTTTTTTTTTTATAGATTTTATTTATTTAACAGAAAGAGAACACAAGCAAGGGGAGCAGCAGACAGAGGGAGAAGCAGACTCCTGATGAGCAAGGAGCCCAATGCAGAATTCGATCCTAGGACCCTGAGATCGTGGCCTGAGCTGAAGGCAGATGCTTAAGGACTGAGCCACCCAATCACCCCTAGCCTTTCATTTTGTGTTTTTAATCTGTAACAATTTTATAAACTGAAGGATTTTATGTTCAATATTATTGCATTTCTTTGATTATCCATGCCACGTGTTGATTTTAGAAGTATAACTTTATTTTCTACACTCCTCTTAAAGAAACAAGTTTCTGGGAAAGTGTGGGTGGACAACCCCTACAGTTGCTTCAGATTTTGCTAAGGTTGCTTCTACCTCATCCTTGTGGGTGTTTTAACTCACCTGGGGCCCCTTCCCCACCTCCTCTGACTATCGAATTCTGAATGGCCATTACAGACCCTACTCACCTCGCCGACCTTCAGAGACTTTCTAGAGTCTCCTTTCTTCCATGGGCTGCCCGAGAACACAGTTCACACTCAGGTTCATACCTGGGCTCTTCTATCTACACGTTGTGCACCGTGGGGAGAAGGCTGGTTGGCTGTGCCTCAGTTTCCCCCACTGCAGGTAGAATCATGCCTGTTGCTTGAGTTTAGAGTGAAGAAGAGACAAGGTAAAGTTTAGAAAGTGCCCAGCAAGCATGTGGCGCTTGGTACATGGTCAGTGAATTTTAGCTATTATATTGTTACTATTGCTAATATTATTCTCCTTCTGTCTCTGAAAGACAAGGGAGTGGCTTTTATCTCTACATCTTTGGTTGTTGGCCCAGAATGTCAAAGTAAATCAATCAAAGTGCTTATTGAGTAAAGCATTTCTCTGCCCTTGGCACCGGTTTGCCGTCTCTGGGCTGTGAGGAACACGATCTCCTCTGGCAGGCAACTGATCGCACGGCGGGACACCTGTCCCTTAGGCCCCATGGCACACCCTGCACCCCGACCCTGCTGGAGATGGGGGAAGAACACGCGGGAATTTGCATTCCCAGCATCCCTTGCTTCCAGTAGTGGCCACGTGACCGGCTTCTGGCCAATGAGATGCCAACAGAGAGCTCCCAGGAGACTCTCTACTTTCCTGATGGAGCCGAGGCAGCCATCTTGCCTCCTTGAGGTAATCAGGAGGCCTTTGTGCACTGAGCATGTTTGGAAAGCTAGAAAGAGCACAGCCCTTGTTGGCATCACCGGCAGCTGACCTAGACCAGCAACCACCTATGTTCAGAATACTTAATTTGTTAGAAAGCTAAAACTCCGCTTAAGTCGCAGTAAGTTGCTGTTCAGTGAAGCCAAACGCATTTCTGATACCTACAAGCTGGCCGTTCATGAAATGTTGCAACCCTTCCCTGCCTTTCCTTCTTGCTCATTGCCCGGAAGACTCTGCTTCACCTAGCCACCTGCCATCTTCTCTACCCCAAATAAGGGCTGGGAGGCACGGAAGCCCTGAATGCCGAGATGAGACAGGAACTGCCCGGCGGCGCACGGCCAAGGAGAGGGTGGGAAGCCACCCGCTGGGCACCCGGGGCTCACCCTGTGTGAGGGGTCACCCAGCTCCCCGCTGCCCAAGGAAAAGAGCCGCGTCTGGCGGCATCTAAAGAAAGTGAGACCGGGCTCCCACGTCTCTGACTCGTCCAGATCCTCCCGGCATCGTGGAGGGAGTAAAGAGCCTGCCCTTGCTAAGCCCTAGGAACTAATGTTTATTGAGTTTATCCTATGTACCACGTTCCTTTCATTTCGGGAGAGCCCTTTGATATAGGACTCTTCATCCCAATTTATAAAGGAGGAAACCCGAGGACAGAGAGGCCAAATAGGTCTCCCAAGGTCACACCCCTAGCAAGTGGGAGAATTTGGGTCCCCTCCCAGAGATAACCCCATAATGCGATATGCTATTTCAGAGGCTATTTTATTTGCAGTCTCGCATACAAGCACTGTTCATTCCCAACTGAGAGCCTTTGTCCTGGCTCTCTCCGCCCTCTCCCCGAATACCCTTCCCACTCTGTGGGCATCTGAATCCCACTTTCCAGACTCAGCCTTCTTCCTCTCGAATTGGAGGTCACTCCCACTTGTTGAGAGCACACAGCAGTATTTTGCAACAGCCCTAAGAAAGGGGCGTCTTCATCCCTGCTTTCCAGATGGGGAAACTGAGGCTCAGAGAGGCGCAGCTGCTGGCCTCCGCTGCACAAGTCGGTAAGGGAGTGGCTGGGACCCGGAACCAGCTCTGCCAGGCCACAGGGGTTGTAGCCAGGTGAAGGTCAGGCCTCTCAAAGCGCCTGGTCTGGCCCCTTCTCTCCTCCCCCACGCTCGGGCAAATTGGCTTTGACCTCTCTTGCCTCTGCCTTTGAGCTTCTTCCCATTCAACGCGGAGCCACAAAGGGAGAAAGAGGGCGGGCTCCAGGGCAGGGCGCCTCCCGCGAGGGCCCCGGGGCCGCGCCCCCGCAGGCGCAGGAGGCCTCCCGCCAGTATCTGTTTGCACAGTTGGGGCGCTTGCTCCGCACCCCACCTCCGGAAGAAAAGCACCACGAGGTCATCTGTTTACTCTGGGATTAGCGGCTCCCAGCGGGAGCTCTTCTCCTCGGAGATGAAAAGAAAGCGGACAATCTGTCAGGTAAACAGGCGACATTGTTCCCCACGATGTCGGGGCCCCTTTGCGGGCCGGCCTTTGAGGTCCGTGGCTTCCTCTCGCCTGGAGAGCGCTTTACTCAAAGGAAATGAGAGGCCAAGGCTGGCGCGCAGGTCGCGGGGACCGCAGGTTAAGTTAGGATAAAGGGCTGAGACCCCACAGCCCTCTCTGCCCTTGCCTCACCTTGCAGGTCCCCTTGATGAGTCCAGCCAGCCGGGCATGGAACCACTGTCACAGATGGGGAAACTGAGGCTGGCGGCAGCCTCCTGCCCAAACAGAAGGGTGCTCCTGGCATTCCATGAGGTGTCCCCGGGAAGGAAAGCAGGGCCACTCTTCAGGTGCGAGGTAGCAGGAGGCAAGAGAATTAGTGGAGCGCGATTTCTAGAAGCGGTGCCTCTGGTGGATGGGGGGAGCCCTTGGGAGCCATAGCGATCTCCACCAATAAACGATTCACTTTGCAGATGCTTGGAATATTTAAACAGCTGGACAGGGGCTGGTCACGATTGTGCCCGCTCCCTCTGACATTTATGTGACAAAGTATCACCTTTGGAAGAAGGCTAGCGTGGAGGCCCCACTGGCAAGCGTGTGTGTGCCTGGGAGTCAGGACACCCAAGTTCCATTTTGCTCTGTGGTCCCAGGCAAGCCCCTTGCCCTCTCTGGGCTGCAGGGTTTGTTTTTTTTTTTTGTTCAACAAACAGGACATAAGGTGCTCTCCATAGGCCCTTCCCCTCTGACAGCAGGAGTGTCTGGGGAGGGCACAGGCCTCCACTTCGGAGGAGCAGATGGAGGAGGGTGAACAGCCCTTCTGGGAAAGAGGGGGCCACTTGAAACCCACTGCCCACGCCTGACGCTCAGGGTACCCGTGAGGCGGTGCACGTGGGAACCCTGGGTCGGGCCCAGTGGCAAAGCTCCAAGGCAGTGTCCTTCCATGGGAAGAGAGACCCGTCGTCAGGAGATAAGACCACAGGCCTAGCTAGGAGCACTCTGACCAGATCCCGTTTCCAGCCTGTCACTCACCAGAAGCCCGACCTCAGCCACGTGACACAGCCTCCTGGCCTGTGAAACAACACCCACAGGGACCTCAGCCCCATCCTGCCTGAGTCTCCTAGATGGAGGGGTCCCGAGTGAGCAGGAGCTGGGCCATACTTGACGCCGTTCGATCCTGTCCCCCTTCGGGTCTCTGTCTCCTGGCCCCACTGCCATTGGCCTTTCCCAGAAGACTCATCCTCCCCACCATCCAGATGCCAGGTCACTCTTCAGCCTGCGGGGGACAGAGCCACAGCATAGAATAATCTGATTACTCCCTAAAGTACAGGAAGAACTGAAAGAAAGCCGGGTGGAAAAAGGCCCAGAGCCCTGACCTGACAGAGAGGCGTCTACCAACCACGGAACTGCGTCCAGGATGAGCCTGGCACTGCCCGGACCTCGGCTTCGGCTCTCGAGGGTAGCAGTGGACCAGACACGTGCCTTTCCTCCACTGCCAACCAGGCACCAGCTCTCGACCGACCTGAGCCCCAGAGGCACCGGCAAGGAAAGAAACTGGAGGCCAACATGTTCTCAGCACACGATTCCTGGGTTCAGAGCCAGTCCCTGGGGACTCGGCCAGAGACAGGATAGCAGGCTTCCCAGAACTGAGTGAGGGCAAGCTCCCCACTCCCTCCAACCACAGGGCTGTCTGTCCCAGGTCCCCAGCTGAGCTGCGTATGAGCTGTACAGCCCTGGGCAAGTGACTTGCTTTCTCTGAGGCTCATCCACCATATAGATGGGCATTTGAGGGAATGGGGTCATTTGCTTGAGGAAACCCAGGCCTCCCATTAACCTTCCTCCCCTTTTTAGCTCCTGGAAACAAGGTCCAGACCAGCCCCCAAGGACCCCAGTTTTTCAGGAATCCTAGTATTTGGGGAGTGACTCAGATGCAGGAGAAGAAGTTTCTAGATTCAGAGCTACACTGCAAACCCCACTCCTACCTCACTTTCCTTTTTTTTCTTTTGAAGGTTGGCCTAGCGATCTGTTTTAATTGGATTCAAGTGGATAAACGTGCTCCAAAGACTCTTCTATGATGTGGCTCCTCCTGGACAGTTCTGCCACGTTGGGGCCCACCACCGTACGAGGCAGCTAATTCCATCGTCCCAACATTTCTGACTTCTAGAAAGTGCTTCAGGTAACCAGACACTTGCCTGTCCAGATTCCGGCCGCCCCAGCGCTGTGTGTCCCACATGCCTGGAGGAGCGGGAGGGCGGGCTCCGATCAGACCCACTGAAGTTTGCCGGCCAGCCACACCCCTTACCAGCTAAGATATGTGGCCCACATGATTTATCCTTCCTGTGCCTCCGTTCTCTTAACCTGTAAAGTGGGGATAATAAGAGTCACTGCAGAGGATTGTTATGGGATCCAAGTGAGATGACACAAGGAAAGCTTTTAGCTAAAGCTTTTAGCTCAATGCCCACGGTAATTATTTGCTGCTCTGGCTATTAGTCTCCTTTGGTATCTGCAGTGCCTCGAAAAGAACTGAGGCCTCCAGTCATACCCCCACCTCGCTACTGACTTGTCTTCCCCAGACTGAGCAGATGCAGCCTTTCCTTCAGTTTTCCCCCTGTGGCTGGGTTCTGAGACTCTGACATCTAAGGCAGCCTCCCCCAAATCCCCAAACAAGAAAACTTCAAGAAGGAGCAGGCCTCTTCTGACTCACAGCTGTCCAAAGGTGGGAAGAGCTGTTTCTGGAGGGAATGAACTCCCCATCCCTGGGAGTATTCAAGGTGGATGACCATCCATCAGGAGGATTACAGAAGGGGTTCCTGCACTGAATGGAAAATTGAAGTAAATGGCATCAAAGATAGAAGCTCATCACGAAGAAGAAATGAGAAATTCCCCCTTCATTCATTCAACCTGTGTCTATTATTGAGTACCTAGCTGTGAATCGTTCTGCGCTGGCTACTCTCCAGGGTGCACAGTTCACACTAAGAGAAGGACCGAAATTTGGGGAAAGTACTTCATGAAAACAGGGCCCCTTTGAAGTCCCTCTTTGCCTTTTCTTTTCCCATCTGTAAAATGGGCAGGGCAGTGGTAACAGTGCTTAACTCCCAGACCCAGCCTGCAGACTGCCAAGTGGCTCGGGACATCGTAGGCCACTGTGGAGTGGTCAACACGCTCCATTTGTATTAAATCAGGTCCCAAGAATCCGACCCAGCTGAAAGCCTCACCCAGGGCAGCCAGGACTGACTGGGCCTCGAACCAGAGAGCGAGAGCACACCAGTTCTTGGACCACATCCAAAGTGAGTCAGGTGGCAGAGACGGGAGCTTTGCTGAATGGACGTTATCTGCTACCATCATTTCTCAGCAACGGTATCCAAGGGCCAGATGAAGCCCTTTTTCGTTGCTTTGTAGAGGAAAGTGTGACCAGGATCAACAGTGCTCAGCTCAGCGATTCACCGTCACCAGAAAGACCCCGTCCTTGTCCTTGGGAACTTGGGACTTGGATGCGAATTCAGTCGTCTGTCCTTGGTGAGGATCAGCACTACCTGGGGAACTAACAGAATACAGCAGACCAAGACTCCCACTTCTGGAAGGATGGAGTAGCTTTTCTTTCTTCTATTCCACCCTCTGAGTACAACTGAAAACCTTGACCATTAATAAACCTACGAGGACGGACTCTGAAGAATAGACAGGAGGAGCCAGCTGGCTGGGGAACTTGGAGCCAGAGGAACCACACAGTGGTGAAATAGCCAAGTGTTTTGTGTTTTTTTCCTTTTGTTTCATATACACCAGATTTGGACCAAAAGTGTCAACAACCTAGATACCCCAACGGACAGCAACCAACAAACAAAAACATGTCCCACCGAAAGCTCGCTCACACTAACCACAAGACCAGGGAAAGGGCAGCAGGGCAAGGCAGAAACTCTTTTTATTTTATTTTTTTTAAACGGCGAAATAAACATAAGCAGAAATATACCACCTTAACCACTTTTACAGTTGGGCGGCCCCAAGCACATCCCCAGTGTTGCGCAGCCACCAGCCAGCACCACTCTCCTCCGGAGCTCATTTCATCTTGCAAAACGGGAGCTCTGTCCCCATTAAGCTCCTCTTTCCTGCTGCCCCCAGTCCAGGCAACTACCATTCCGTCTCTCCAAATGTGACGACTTTAGCTATCTCGCATAAGTGGAGTCCTACAGTGTTCGTCTTGTGGTGACTGGTTTATTTTACTTAGCACATCGTCCTCAAGGTCCATCCACATCGTGGCATTTGCCAGAATGCCCTTCTTCTGTAAGGCCGAATGCCATCACGTTGTATGTATATTCATGCCACATTTCATCTCTGTATCTATCAGCAGACACTTGGGATACTTCCGTGTTTCGGCCATTGTGAATAATGCTGCTAGGAACATAGGTGTACAAATACCTCTTCAAGACCCTGCTTTCAATTCTTCTGTGTATACACCCAGAAGTGAAATTGCTGGATCATTTGGTAATTCTACTTTTAATTTTTTGAGCAAACATGATGCCACACAGCAGGTGCCCCATTTTACATTCCCTCTAGCAAAGCACAAGGTTCCAATTTCTCTATCTCATCTCCAATGCTTGTCTTTTGTTGTTGTTGTTGTTTAATAGCAGTTGTCCTAACAGGTGTGAGATGGTATCTCATTGTGGTTTTGATTTGCATTTCCCTGATGGCAGAGTGATGTTGAGCTCATCTTTATTGGCCATTTGTCTGTCTTCTTTGGACCTGTGTCTGTTCACATCCTTTTCCCATTTTTAAGGCAGGTTGGTGTTGTTATTGTTGAGTTGTAGGAATTCTTTATGTATTGTGAATATTAACCCCACATCACATATATGATCAGCAAAACCTTCTCCCATGCTGTGGGCTGCCTTGATCACTCTGTTGGTTGTGCCCTTTGAGGCACAGAAGTGTTTCATTTCAATGAATTCCTGTTCATCTATTCACTCTTTTGTTGCTGGTGCTTTGTTTTCTGAGAAACCATTGGTAAGTCCAGTGTCATGAAAATTTCCCCCTGTGTTTTCATCTAAGAGATTTATAATTTTAGTTCTTATCTTTAGGTCTTTGATATCCATTTGGAGTTAATTTATATGTATGGCATAAGATTCCAACTTCACTCTTTTATATCTGGATATCCAATTTTCCTGACATCATTTGTTGAAGATCATTTCTTCTCCATTGAATGGTCTTGGTATCCTTGCTGAAAATCATTTGACAATGTATTTGAGGATTTATTAAGATGGAAAACTTTTAATCAGTAACCACCCTACTCTGGTCAATGCCTCAGGGGGGAAAATACTGCAGGATTTGGATTCTTTTAACTTATTGGGGTTTTTTGTTTTTATGGTCCAGGATATGATCTATAACGATAGATGCTCCACAGGCACTTGAGCAACTATTCTGCTGTTGTTGGGTAGAGTGTTGAGTCAGCTGGATCCTGGTGGTTGAGGGTGTTGAGTTATTCTGTGTCCTTGCTGATTTGCTATCTAGTTGTCAGTTAAGAGAGGAGTGTTAGATTCACCAACAGCATTTGTAGATTTGTCTACTTCTCCTTTAAGTTCTATCATTTTTCATTTCACGTATTTTGCAGCTCTGTTGTTTGGTGCATCTGTATTTAGTTTTGCTATTTCTTCTTGATAGATTGACTCTTATTGTTACATAATGTCCCTCTCTGTCTCCAAGAACTTTCTCTATTCTGAAGTCTACTTTGATATTAAAATAGCCACTTCTGCTTTCCTTTAATGCTTTCATGATTCATCCTTTTCCTTTCAAGTTACTTATATCATTTTTACTTACCTATATGTATTTGAAGGGGATTTCTTCAAGGTAACATATGGTTGGGTTCTGTTGTATAATCAACTCTGCCCATCTCTGTTAATTGGTATAGTTAGATCTTTTAGACTTAATGTAATTGTTGATATTTAGGGCTTAAGTTTTTGCCATCTTACTTTTTGTTTCCTGTTTGTTTTTTTCTGTTTTCTTTTTTCTTCCTTCCTGTAGGTTTCTTAAACATTTTTAGAATTCCATTTGACTTATCTGTAGTCATTTTGAGTATGTTTTTTATATAGGATTTTTAGTGGTTGCTCTAGAAGGATGGGATCCAGAGAGGCTGGAGGTTTCTCTGCCTACACTGTGCCTTTCCCACCATCTTCTGGCTATCCTTTCTGTGCTGGCCAAATGGAAGTCCTTACGTCAGATCCTATTGACTGTTTACAGGTCTCCTATTATTTCTTGGTTAAAGAGTTTTCTCCTGAACGGGGCCCTTCAGTTGTTTTTCATCTGCTGTTAGGCCTGGGCTTCAAGGAGGCCACGCCTTATCAGAGCCCCACCAAGGCCATCCTCCCTGGACTGGACAGGCTCTGACTTTGATGCCCTCGTGGTGCAATTGCCATGCACTCATGACCTCACTCACTTAATTATGGATTAGCCGCACCTGAAATTGTTCTAGTAAGCAGTGTGACTGACTCTTAAAATGGGAGAATATGGCCAGCCATGTGACCTTCTGAATTGTTGCCCATGTCATGATGTGAGGACGAAGCTTTGTCATTTATAGTACATAGTCATGTGCACAGGGACATGGTAGCCACTTGCGCAGCCATCTATAAATGCCAGCCTGAGAATGTCTCCCTTTCTCCACATATAATAATCCATGCGTACACTCACTCATTTATTCCACAGCACCTGCTCTGGGCTAGGCCTGGGGATTCAGGGGGATTCAGAGGAAGTGAGTCCACCACCCAATGCACATCTTGCCCACCCTTGAGGACCCACTTGAAGATCATCGTGGGTGAATGATCATGGCTCTGGACACTCAAAGGCTCATGTATAGAAGCATTGGTTGGGGGTGAAGATAAGAGTGAAGTATGAAGGGCTCTCTGCAGAAGGTCCCCATGCTCACCCCTCTCATGATGACTTGCTGTCCCCCCTTCCAGTCATCCAGCCAAGCCGAGGCCAGGTCTCCCCAGCTCACAGCTCGCCAGCCCCCATGCCCAGCAGACAGCCCTTGCCCGGGTTGTCCTTGTCTGTCCAGATGTCCACAGAAAAGCCAAGGAGACCTAGATTCCCAGCCTCACTTGTTGTGCAGTCCTATTCCTGTCACTATGTCTCTGAGCCTTCTAGATAACAAGGGCTGGGCTGGATATTCCTGAGACTAGAGCTCTGTGCAGAACAAATTCCCACTCAATTGTGGGCTTAAAGTCACACCTGGAAGGGAGGGAAAGTAGGGTGGTCTTTTTAGAGACCCTTCCCCTGCTCTCTAATGAATACGAGGACAGTGCTTCATCAAGAGGAGCTGGGAGACAAGCTGCAAACCTCGTTCTCTAGAGCCATCTTGGCCTTTGCCTTCACTCATTCATGCTGTCCATCAAGCACAGTTTTGTGTTGGGATATACCAATGGACAAAGCAGAGTCTTAGAGTCTAATAGACAGTATATCCATATCCACATTCCTAGAAGGAGAAGAGGTATAATGGGGAAACATAACACAGAAAGATTCAACTACTGTGGTAGTCAGGGGATCCTCCCTGAGGAGGTGTCATTTCAACAGAGACCTGAAGGATAAACAGAAGTTAGCTGGGTGATGTCAGGAGAGCACAGAAAGTTCACTCCAGGGAAAGGGAACAGCACGTACAATTGCCTGGAGACAAGATTGCTCCCTCTGGGGCAAGCCAGCCACCATGCTGTGAGGACACCCAAGCAGCCCTCTGAGAGGCCCATGTGGTAAGAATGGGAACCTCCTGCCCTCTCTCCTCCCTTTATGATAGAGTAACCCCCCCACAGGTATTCACTTCCTCCCCTTCCACTCACTTCTCAAAACACTTGGTCTGTCTGATTTCTTGCTATTCCCACACCCAATCCACCACAATGGCTCTGACCAAGGCCACCTGTGACCTTCCGGCTGCTAGGCATTCTGGGCACTTTGTAATCCTCATTTAATCGTTCCCTCAGTGACCTCCAACATGGCACCCGTACCCCCATTCACTGGAGAACCCTGCCTTGGTTCCATGAGGCCTCCGGTGTGCAGGCTCTCCCTAGACCCCTCAGCACCGGTACCTCAGCCTCCCTCTTTTTTCTGGTCTGCGCATGTTATGGGGCACACTCTCCCACCCTTGATGCTGAGCACCTCAAGGCCGTAAGGCAGCTCTGTCCTCACTCCTTGGCTCCAGACTTGCCCACCACCTGTCCCCTGGATGGCCCTCAGTGGCCCTCATTCAGACACCTGACCTTGTCATCCCTGAGATGGGCCTCATCACCTGACCCCCAGGCTCGCTCGGCGGTACCCCGGCTAATCCGCTGCCCCAAGCGGGAGCGAAGAACCAGCACTGACTCCTCTTTATTCTCCACGTACAAGTCACCAAGCGCTGCCACCTTCCTTCACCCCTAGATTTCCCCAGATCCCCTTCTCTCTACCTGCACTGTCACCCCATTAGTCAGGCCTCCAGGTCGCCCACCTCGGTGCTGCGGGAGCCTCTTGACTGCTGTCTCTGCCTGCCCCCTTGTGCCGACCCAGATCCCCGTCCATCCCACGCATCCCAGTGTGCCCTTCGTGAAACGGTACTGGGCCACACCTCCACCTGACCCCTCCAGAGCTCCCCAGGGCTCGAGACTTGAGCCCATCCTCCTCCGCTGGCCCACAAGGGCCCCCCTGGCCAGTCTGCCTCCTCTGGCCTCGCCGGGATCACACCCCCCCCCAGTTCACTCAGCCATTGTGCTTCTCAACCATTGCCTCTGTTCCCCCTCAAGTTCCCCCCAAACTTGGCAGCTAAAACAACAATAAGCATTTATTACCTCAGCTTTCTGACGGACAGGAATTTGGGAGTGGCTAAGCTAGGCTGCTCCGGCTCAGGGCCTTTCATGAGACACCAGGCCAGATGTCGGCTGGGTTGCAGTCATCTGAAGGCATGAGTAGGTTGGCACCTCCACAGCTAATACGGCACCCTCACGGGGAAGGCAGGAGCAGGAGGTGACAGTCCACACTGCGTACAGGTCTGGGGGGCTGGCTTCCCAGCAACAGGACGGACCCAGTCTCTGAAGACATCCTCTAGTTAGGGGAGGACCCTAGCTCTGACCCTGGAGGTAATAGGGGGAGGGGGCTCCTCTTCCTGGCGTGGGGACTCCCAGGCTCCTCTCCATCAAGAGTCTCATTTCTGACCACACAGGTAAGTCCACAGCCTTTTAGTGCCACCATTAGGAAGCCACCAGGGAACAGAGGCTCATCCCCAGCCTAATTCCAGCCACCACACTCTGGACCCCATTCTCTACATCTCCCCCCTGTGGCCTTAGGTGATCCCCCTCCCCCCTGTGGGCACTGAATTCCTAGAAGGGTTGGCCAGTGATGCAAACATTCCCATTGGTTCTAAAATGTAATTGCTGAATGGAACCTTCCCTTCTTTCCCCTTCATCCAGCCAGGCCGAGGCCTACCTGAGCTCTGCCGAACAGCCCTGTTTTCCCGAAAATACCAAGTCCTCCCACATCTCATTCTTTACCTCCTTCTCCTCCAGAGGCCAGGAACTCTGTGCCATTCAGGTCCCTGTCGCCAGTGCTGTCAGGTGGGCCACTCTCTTGATGGTCCCAGATTGGGCCCAGCACTGTCCAAAGACAGTGAAACCTGGAGTAATTTCCCTGCTGGTCCCAGAGACCTCACACATTTTGGAACAAGGCAGATTTGAGAAATGAGTTGGGGCACCTGGGTGGCTCAGTTGGTTAAGTGACTGTCAACCTCAGCTCAGGTCTTGATCTTGATCTCAGGGTCATGAGTTCAAGTACCTCATTGGACTCCTGTTAAAAAAGAAGAGGGAGAAGGAGAGGAAGGAGAAGAAGAAATGGGGAGCTACCATGTGCAGGTGCATCAACA
>PITA01000524.1:37345-165792 GCA_004023965.1 Spilogale gracilis
GCTCAGCACCATTCCCACTCAGTTCCTCTGCTTGGACTCTCCTCGAGCTTTCTTGTCCCATTTCTGTGGGCTTGCCAGGATCTATGTTGGGAGCTAAACATGTCCCCTGTGCTCCCTCAGCAGCCCAGATTCTCCCTCAAGACCCCCAGCCTCTGGCTCTGCCTCTTTCTCCACCTGGCCTTGAAGGTATCTGTCAGGGAAGGGACAGCATTCCCAAACGGAGTCCTAGCCTGTAGGAGTCGGTTTGGGAATGCTGTCTGTTGGGCTCATATCTTCTGCCCCTTTCCTTGGACGCCAGTTACTGGGGCTCCACCTCCCTTCTCAGGCTCTAGTCGGAGTGCACCCCATCTTCACGCAGGCACAAAGTGTCCCCAGGGCACCCACTAGACGGCATACTGCTGCAAAGCCCGCGTTCAGAACCCTGTCACTGAAACAAGTATTACTATCCTTACTTTACAGATAAGGAAACTCAGACAATATTTTATAAGCTGGATATCAAAAAGCAAAAAAAGCAAGATGCCAATTGGAATATACCAACACAAGAGGAACCCCAAGGGAAGAGATTACCCTGACCCACTCAGGAGTAAACTCTTCTAGGAAAGGGGTACCTCGGCGGTCTCTTCAGGCTGAGATCAGCATCCTGACAGGACGGTGAGTGACAGAGGGCCTGGGGCTCCAAAACTGTCCCTGTGGAGGTTCCCTCTGAACCAGAAGTGAGGGAGGGAGGGTGGGGAGGGAGGGAGGAAGTGAAGGCCACAGCCAGTGTAGGGGGCTTTTCTGAATGATGGTGCCAGGGGTGTTAGGAAGTTCTCTCACGCACACAGCAGTCAACACTATTCACTCTTCCACCCCCTACAAGCACGGATTTGGGGCACCACCTGCTGCTTCCTTACAGATCTCGGAGTCCAATTCCAGACTCCTCAGCCCCAAATTCCCGTAGGGGTGGAGGGAGGGCTCTACTAGGAGTCACACGTGTCTAGGTTTGCCAGGTGAGTGAACCGTATTTCAGAGACGCTTGGAAACTTGCCCAAGGTCACACAGCTGATAATGGGTAGAGCTGCCTGACCCCAAAGCCCCCACCCTTCCCAGAGTACCTATGATCTCCTGCAGGGCCTGCTCCCATCTTGCTGCCATCAGCCTCCTGGCTTCACAAAGCACATCCACTTCCCTGCCTGCCCTGCCTTCCCCAGTCATCCCAGTCTTCAAGCCTGCCTTCTTCAGGAGGCCCTCCCTGTGGTGCGTGACATGTCGGACACTGACCTCTGACACATACACTTAACCCATCCTCAGAGGACACGCGATTTTACACCATCTTCCGAGAGTTTCTCTGATTAAATTATCCCCTGAACTCAACCCATTTCCTTAAACAACAACGGGCGTACAGCAGATGTACAGTAAATATTCTTTGAACTTGAATTAAATGTAGCCCTTTCTTCTACTATCTTCCTGCACCAGGGACTTCAGAGAAGCCAGGGCAGACACGGGGGCAAGGAGTCAGTTTGGGAATGCTGTCCCTTCCCTGACAGATACACATGAGCAGGCCAGCCAGGGCCCTCTTTGAGAGGCCCAGGGCATGATGGATGGGTCCTAAGGAGCCCAAGGAGCAAGGCAGGAAACTCCATACACAGGTAATGTTCTGGAAAATCTATCCTACTCCCACCACCTCCCAAATCTTACCTCTGCCTTTCAGAGTGCCTACAATTCCATCATTATTGCATTCTTATCAATCCTGGCAGCTTTGACCATCTTAAGAGTCCTGCAGGCTCTAAATGCCGCCTCTTCTGGGAAACCTACCTTAATTCCCAGTGGGCTGAGCTCCTGGTCTTCTGTAAATGCCTTCTTTCATGTACTGGTTTGCATTCTATCACACTCCCCATTCAGGCCCCCAGGATGGTATTCAGCCCTCAGTAGACCCTAAATATGTAGTGTCAACATGACTTCTCCAAGATACTCCTCGGCTTCAGGGGCAGATGGCGGTTAGTGACCAGTAGAGAAGGGGCGGCTGGTGCTCTGGTTCTCCTCAACCACCCTTGAGGCCTTGGGCAGGCCACCTGCTTGCCTGCTGTCGCCTGCTCACAAGGGACGCTGCCTCCCCTGGACCGCAGCCCGGGCACTGGGCCGCGCTCAGTAGGGGTGCATGTGTGGGAACCCAGGCTGCGGGTGGGCCCAACATGGTGCGCAGAGCTTCCATGAGCAGGTCAACAAGTGGGAGGCAGGTGTTGAATGAACCCTGCCAACAGGGGCCGCAGCCCCCGTGGGAATGTCTTCACAACAACTCTGGGCGGTTTCTATGCGGGGCACCTCATCATTTGGAGTCCCACCCCTTTGCTGGGAACTGTCATCCTCAAGGGCTGCTCAAAGAAAGGGTTCTGGGCAGTTCTATAGCCAAGACTAGAGGCCCTTCCAAGCTGAGAGTTCCTAGAGGCCAGCGCCCCACCTGAGCCACTCCACCTGCTCCCAACACAGCCCCAGGGAGCTCAGCGAAGGCTCGGCCAATGCTTTCCCTGAACCACTCAAGTTTTTAATTGATCACTGAAGTCATACATATTCATCATGGAAAAGATGGAAAGCACGTTAAGAGCAAAAATAAAATAATATAAAATAAACGTCACCTGTAATTCCAGTTCCACTAGCTACAGATGTGGCCTTCTTCCATTCCAGAATACTTTCAGGCTTTTCTATGCCTTTATACTTAAAAAAAAGAAAAAAAAAAAAGAGTGGATCCTATTGAGCACTGTTCTGATACCCACCGAGCTGTCAGAGTTCTGCAGGCTACCATGTCTCCATGCCATTAAAAACTCCTCATGCTTTCTGACAACACCCAGAGCACAGCCAGGCCGCATGCCCTGATCTAGGGAACCCATCCCCTATTGTTGGGCATTGGGGTTGTTTCTAATTGCTCCCTAATGTACACGATTCTCCATGATGATTCTCGTAGCTCTATCTTCGTGATCCTCCTTGGGATGGATTAAGACTTCAGAGACCCTCCAAGGCCCTGGCAACACTTGGTGCAATGTCCCCGGCCTTCCTCCTAACAAGATGCTCTATTACATATGAGCAGTCAAATAAGGCTCCAGACATCTGGCGAGGTTCTGGCTTTCCCCTGATGCCTTACACCTCGTTTGAAGTATTCAGTTCATTTTTAAAAACTAATTTTTTGCTCATTTGGACAGGAATGCCACCACTTGACTGGCATCCTCAGCGCATGCTAGGGCTTCCTGATGTCCCAGCCAAGCAAGGACACTTACCTTATGGTAATTTTCCAGAAGAGAAAAATCTGGATTCAGGGTTCTCCCACATGTGAGGCTTTCTGGTCCATGTGTCTGTCTGTCCTCGCTCACTATGGAATTCATGGCCTGTCACATACCTACACTTAGCAACTCTCTGGTGAGTGATTGATTATTGCCAAATGTGCCCAACCCCCCTTTTCCCCCTCACAGGCTGTACCATCGGAGCTGGTATGTGATTAAATGGACACACAATGGTTATGACCATCTTGGAAGCAGATGTCCTGAGCTTTCAGGAGGGTCTAAACCCAAAGAATTTGGGGCAAGGGCAGACTGTCCCTGTCGCTGTGATTGGAAGGCAGTGCTCGGAGCGCTCCAGGCTGTGGGAGCGCCGACACCACGACCACTGGCCTCGCCGTTGACCGGCCGTGCGACCTGAAGCTGCTTCCCTCCAGACTTCACTTGCCTTGTTTATAAAATGGGCATGACAAAACATCTAATATGCCACTGTGGCTCCATAATGACCCAGGGGAAGGCCCTACCTGTCCCCGTGACACGCAGGGCACTCCGGGCCCTGTTAGGAACACAGCTGGGGAGGTTTCACACGGCAGCCCGCCCTGCCGAGGACCGCCACTCACCTCCACTTTGGGCCTCGAGAGCCCTCACACAGCCCCCTGCTCAGAGGCCCTCTCCCTTCCTGTCAGGACCCACGTCTAGCCAGTCTTCCCCCACCTGCCTCCTGGCATCCCAGCCATGCTTCCACCTCGCTCCCTGCTCCCTGGACCCTTCCCGAAGGTTCTCCTTCCCAAGCACCCAGTTGGGTCTCAGCTGTGGCTCCTACGACCGCATCCCTGGGAAGTATGCAGGGGTGTCTCTCACTGAACTGTGACGCCTCTGGGAACATGGCCACAGCTGGGTCTCCTGGCAGGCCCCGGGGTGAGACTCAGGGGGAGAGTCCGTGACTGAAGAACCAAGAATGACGGAGGGGGAGCAGGGCTTGGACTTCTTGTCCCGTGTCCTCCCACACAGCTGCAGTGCACAAAACGGGAAGCCCGAAAATGCAGTCGGAACTGGAGACTCAAGGACAGGGGTTCTCAGGCATGAAGAAAGGCAGAGCGTCCAAAGCGGGCAACGCCAGCACCAGGCCCCTTCTGGCGCGAAGCCCGCGGGGCCCTGTGCGAGGACCAGCCCTCCCTCCCCCGTGAGAGCCGAATAGCCCCTTCCTTTAGGTGAGCCTTTGTCCTCACCGTGGTCTCAGCCCATGTGGTCACCCCACTGGGCATACTGCCCGCCTGCTGCCGCACCCCCAACCTACACCTGGCTTAGGACCTGCCCATGGCAACACTCAGCAAATTCACTCATTAAGGAATCCTCTGAGGGCGGCCCCGTTGCCCCCTCTTCCAGGAAGCCAGACGTGACTGCCTCAGCCTGCAGAGACCTCTTCCTCCTCCAGCTGCTCTGGTACAAGGAAAAGAAAAGTAGTCATGTGACATTACAACTTTAAGGTTTTTCTTGTTCTGCTTTTGTTTTTTTACAAAATTTCCCTCCAAGGAATGCATATATGATCAGAACAATAGGACCGGACAGAGAGGATGTTGAACTGTGATCCAGAGCCCTCAAAGCCTTGGGCCAAGAAGTCCGGGCTGTGTGCAGCAGGGGCTACCCTGGGATAGACAACCGCTGTCTGCTGGCCACATTCCCTGCCTTGGGCTGGGGGAGTCGGGGCTGGTGCGGTGGGGGCGCTGAGCGGGGCAGGGATGCATCTCCACGGCCACCACAAACAGGAAATGAAAATTTAAAAACAAACACGGAGCAATTTTAACCCTCAATTCAGGGATTGCTAAACTGGGCTCCCAGGCCAAATCTGGTCCGCTGCCTGATTTGGGAAGGGAGCTTTTATTGGGACACTGTCTCGCTCATTCTTTGTGGTCTGTCTCTTGCCTATAGCTGCTTTGGCTCCGCAACAGCAGAGGTGAGTCACTGCGGCAGAATCACAGGGACCCTACCGACTACAATATGGCCACACAAAGGGGGCTACCCCTGCTCTACTTGATCCTTTTGGGGATGGAAGCCTAGCTCACCGTGACTTCTTAGGGAATTCCCACACGCACGGCGCGTCCCACCCACATACACACATGGGCATCCACACAGGCACCTTGGGAGGCTGTGTTCAGTGTTCTTCTGGCCACAGCTGGTTGGTCTTGGAGAAAGCACTGGACCCACACTGGGCCAATCAAATTCTTTCTCACAGGAATTTGCAAGTGAGTGTCGGAGACCGAATGGGTCTGTTTGGAGGGCAAGACTTTGACTCCTCCTGCCTGGGTCTCTAGAGCAGGCTTGATTCAAACCCTTCCTCACACTGCCCCGCATTTCACTCTCATACTGAAGCTGGCCAGACTCCTGGCACTGACTTCTTGTGAGAGCCTAAGAAGCTGGTATCAGCCTCGGTGTCTTTGAATGAGGCTCCCAGCCAGACCGAGAGACAACATCCGTGCTTTCCTGCTGGCTGGACCCAGGCCCCTCCATGGGCTAATTGCTTGGGAGAGAGACATGGAGGCCAACTGCCCAGTGGGGAATGGGCAGTCCAGGCCGTGCAGATGACCTGGCTGGGGACCGGGGCCTCTCTCACAGAGAGCCAGCACTGCCTTGTCGGCCGTGTGTGTGAGCCACCCGGAAGCCAGTTATCCTGCCCTCAGGTTTTCAGGTGACCCTAGCCCCAGCCACCATCTTGCTATAACCCCTTGAGAGACCTCAAGCTAAGACACTCCCAAATTTCTAACCCCTAAGAACTTTGAGCAACATTCAGTATTGATTATTGCTTTAAGCCACTATGTTTTGGAGTAATTTGTCCTCCAGTGTCCTTGTTTCAGAAAGGCCACTGCCCTCCTCCCCTTCGCAGTCCGCTTGTTTCTTTTCTCCATCCAATCTTCTGATTCAACCCCAAAGTGTCTCTTGCTTTCCTCCTCTGTTCTCTGGCCTCTATTTTCACAGTCTGGGGGCCTGAGCCCCGCTTCAGAGAGCACGTACTGGGTGATGAGGCAGCTACCGTGTGCCCCACGCTCGGTGCAGAGATTGAGCATCTGTGGGATTGTCACAGCAACTGGACAACATAGGCCCTTTGTCTCCATTCTGTAGCTGAGGGGGCCCGCACTCTGAGAAGCTCAGGAGCTTGTCTGCGTCTCCCCAGCTGGGAGTCATGTTAGAAGGCAGGTTTGTCCTCTGCCCAAAGCCCAGAGTTCTAGAACGAGTCCTTGCAGCCAGCTCTTGACTTCTTCGGATTCACCTTTCACGGCACGGACGGACAACTGTCTAAAATGCTCAAATGACCATCTCCACCACCCTGCTCAAAAGCTGCCAATAGCTCCTGACCCTCGTGTCACTGTTGTGTCCCTCCTCTAAAGTTCAGCTCAGAGGTCCCATTCTCATGAAGCCACCTAGCCCCTATCCTTGAACACCCGGGGCTTGTCTCCCAGCAGTGACCGGTTTGTTCTTGCTTTCGAGAAGGTGTGTACACTTGCTTCCCCCAGAGCCGACCACAGGCTCCTCACAAGAGGGCCCCCTAGGCCTGCCTGGGGTGCTCAGGTCCCTGAAAGGGAATTTGCTTATGTGGGTGAAGTGATTGTAGTAGCGTAATTAACAAGTTAGCCTATGAGGGCATACGCATAGAAATCAATGAATCCATAATAAATAGCTCTCCAAGTGAGTGATTTAGGTCATGAATGAATGATTGGTTGATTGACTAAGACATTGCTTAGATTCAGAGTCTGTGTCATTTATATAGATCTTTATCGACAGCGAAATCTTTTATTACATGTATAATCAGCAGGGATATGACCCAATCAGGAAGGACATCCCCCTAAGGGCTGGATCAGGTTGGGCGCCCCCTGTCGGGCGCCTTTAATGCTGTGTCCTGGCAAGGTTGGGGGTGTGTCCCAGGGAAGGACCAACATGGCTAGGTGAGAAGAGGGCACTGGGGAAGTTTGGGCACAACTCTTTACCAACTTTGCAGAAGAATCTCAAGTGTAACATTGCCAAAGCCTGCCGAATGATGCAGCCCCACACACGGAGTTTTCCGAACACATTCGTGGCCAGCCCTGGACTGAGCCTGACGTGTGCGGCAAGCTCGTTCCATCCTTAAAGAGCACCAAGAGGGGGGAGGGACTGCCACCGTCCCACGTCACAGCGGGGTGACAAGTGAAGACATCAAGCAGAGGAAGTTAAACTGTTCATTCGAGGTCACACAGCGATAAAGAGGCTGCGCCAGGACCTGATCCAGGCCTGCCGAGGAGCCGTCTAGGACACGCCCCCCCATAGAAGTTGGTGGCTTGCCTGTGTGAGGTGCTGGACAGGGCTAGCAGGGCTGCACGATTTTCGGGATTGGTTGAGGCCTTCACTAAGGAGGCGTGGTCTGGTGCAAGCCCTGCCCCTAGGGTCCTCCTCTCTGAAGCTGGGATGCTGTCCCCTGTCCTGAGCCAGAGAGGACGGGCCAAGAGCCTTTGGCAGGATAGGCCCTGTGCCACTCCCCACTTGCCACTGACCGGCTATAGGACTTCGGACAAGATGCCACCTCTCTGAGCTCATTCTCCTCATCTACAAAATAGGGTGACGAAAGCATGTACTGCCTCCCCAGCATGGGGAGAGGATCAACGCTCCGACCTCTTTGACGGGATCTGGACATTTCCTGGCACTGTTTTAAATCTGTGCAGGTCTTGCGCAGTTGTGAAACCCGATGGTGGTCGGGGGTGGGCGGCAGGTGGGAAGCTTGGCTGGGTGCAACCACCCTGGGCTCACCCCCTACCCCAGAGCCTCCTGCCGCCTCGCCCAATCCCTCCAAGCTCTTCAGAAGGCGGAATAATTTCTCCTTCGTTTTCACTTTTAATCACAAAATAATTTTGGTGCCCAGAAGCCTTCCTCTCGGAGGAACATTTGTGCGGGGATGATATCAGCCTAATTAAGTGCTTCAGCTTTGGGGCTTGATTTTTTTTTTTTTTCCCTCCAGACCCCCGCGCTCCCTGCCAAGCAGCCCTGGCCGCCTGGCCGCCCGGCTACCTGCACATGCCGGCTTCTGGAGCCTTCCGCGCCGCGCGCCCCCCTGCTTGGGCGCGGTGATTGATATCTTGATTAGGCGCCAGGAGGCGGCGGACCAGGTGCTACCTCGGCGCGGGCTGGAGGCGGCGCGCTCTGCGAACTGGCCTGAAAGGCACAGGCATGTTCCGAGGCAGCAATGAGCCTTTGTTTGCCTTGGCAGCGCCGCGGCCTCCCTGGGGCCGGCCCCATAAAGGGTTTCTGTTCGGGCTGGAGGACTCATTGTCGAAAAATTGTCCCTCGAAAAATTAGCATGGTACAGTGGAGAAAGCGGAACGCCCGGCAAATGACAGCTGCTGGCCCCAGACAAGGGCCCGAGAGCGGAGTTTCGCAGGGTGCTTGCTCCCCGAAGCACCCCTCGCTCCAGGCCTGGAGCGGGCCGGAGGGGTGACAGGTGAAGGACAGGGGCCGAGGGCACGCAGCGGCCAGATGGGAGTGTGGCTGCCTTTGGGGTTGGTGGCTTAACTCCCCTAAGGGCACCTGGGCACCTCCGCAGGCGCAGGGAGCCCACGGTTTCAGTGAGAGGTGTTTGAGGGCCCACGAGCCAGAGTCAGGCTCTGAGGGTCTGCTGTCTTGATATAGGGGGTGGGGGCCAGGGAGGGGGAGAGAGAGACAGAAAGGGAGACAACCTAGAGGTCATGTGGTTAATTGAACATCAACAGCCACAGATACGATTACGCCCCTTTGTGTCTTTCTCCCAGTGTGTTGATGGAAAAGTAACTAGATTAAAAGCGCCGGGAGCCTGGGTTGGAGGGGCTGGGCAGTGGGGGGAGCTCCCTCCTGAATGCCGTCGCAGGGCTCCCGCAGTCCCAGCACGGAGGGAAAACAGTCAATTAGAGAGGAGAGAAAGGACGGAGTGAGCTGTGCTTTGGCATTTGCATAAAGGCTGGGGCCCTAGGCTGCCACCCTTAGTGAGGGGGGCAGGGGTTCCCAGGGGAGAGGCTGGGGGTGTCATGTGAGGTTGAGGTGCGTGGTTACTGTTGAAAGTCTCAGCCAAAAGCCTGTGTGCATACATAGTACGTGAGGCTGGGCTAAGAGTGACTGGGTCTGCGTAGGGGACACAAGTGTGCCCATATTCCTGCTTCGGGCTGCTTCTGTCTGCGAAGCATGGGTATCCATATGCCTACGTTTTAAGCAGGTGGGTTCCTGTGTGGTTTGCACTGGCCTCGGTCTCCTGGGTTGTGACCGCATGTGCAGATTTATGCAAGCATGCATCTGGGTGTCTCTTGTGAGCTCGGAGCGCCCCCGGATTGGGGGTTGAGGATCTGCCAACTTCATCCTGCCAGCATGGGAAGATCAGAGCCTCAGGATTTCCCGTGGCTCTAAGGAGCACCGACCTCGAACTGGCCCCCAAGCTTGCTCTACATGCAACCTCCCTAGATAAAGCTTCCAGATCGTTCCACCTACCATTTGCATGAAGCTCCCTGACGTCCCAATCCAACCATTCTCCTCCCCTACCTCCAACCAACCTCTTCTCCCAACAGGCAGATTTTAGGCTGAGAGGAAGGAAAACCAGCAAATCAGACCAGTCTGAGGTCCAAGGCCGGCTCCAGTTTTGTGACTCAGAGCAGTTCTGTCTCAGAGCCATTGCCCAGTCACAAGTAGATAACAAGATCCAGTTATAGGGCTGTTTTAGGAATTAGGGAGCTCCCTTATATAAACTAGAGAGAGTGCATGCACCCCAGTTCACCTGGGACAGTCCCAAATTCCACCTGTGATTCTAACAATGCCCTTTATGCTCAAAAGTATCCCCTTTAGATTATAAATTATAGGGTACTCCAAATACAAGTGGGCCAGCAGGAAATATTTTTTCCCTTGTCTTCCTCTTGCCGTCCCTTCTCTGATAATTCAATGCTTCGCTCTACTACTCCATCAGTCTGTCAGCCCCCAAAGAGAAGAATCCAGAATGCAGGAACATCTCGTTCCTGCTCCTGGCCATACCCTGGGACCAGGTAATGTGCAACACACCCCAGGCAGCTCGACTGTCACCAGGCGCAGAGCTGGCCTCAGGGATGCCCTCTGCCCACCGGGCCCACAGCAGGACTGTACGTAGGGACAGCAGAAAAGACCTCGGCCTCACTGTGAATATGGGCTCCTGCGAATCCACAGGTGGGGTCCTCTTTACGCTCCCACTGTCCTTTGTGAGGATAAGACCTCCCTTCCGTTTATTGCAGATGGGACCCGCTGCACATCCGGGCCGGAGGCTTTCAGTCTTCCTTGATTAGCTCGGACACACCTTCAGTGAACATTTCACCGAAAGGACAGTCCGTGGTGTCTCCAACTGGTAGTTGGCCTTGACAACAGAGCCACAAACAGGCCCCTAATTAATTTGCTGATTTTGCCCCCTCCCTCCACCCCCCCCACCCCCCGTAGGCAGCATTAGCCCAGGTAGGGAGGGCCTTACCTGAGTGACTCAGGAGGGCAACCTGGGTGCCCGGGAGCAGAACATGGAGCCCTTCGTAGTTAGGATACCCCCTGCTTTGACACACTGTGCGAGGGTAAGTCTTTGATAATGGAGTCATGACTGCTTTCCAAAGTCAGAGACCCACTTGCCCCCAGGTCCAAAACGTGGGGATTCCTCTGGGCTTCTCAGATCTGGAAACCGGTAGGTCCTGTGCACTGTGTTCTGGGGTCTTGATCCTGAATCTCCCATGTCTCTGAAAAGGCTAACAAGGATCTCATTGTGGAAGTACTTGGACTTCACCCTGAGAGCAGTAGGGAGCCACTGGAGGCTTTGGAGGATGGCAAAGATAGTCTGATTTACAGGCCAGATGGTTCTCTCTGCCTGAGGTATGGAGGACAAGTTTGAGGGGACAAGACCAGCTAGCAGGGAACTATGGTAATCTAGGCCAGATGAGGGCAGCTTGGACTAAGATATAGGACTGGTGGGGAAGCGAGGAGGAGGGCCCAAGTCATATCCTGAAGGGGGCCAGGATGATTCCCGGGCTGTCAGCTGTGACTGAGACCCAGAAGGAGAGGAATATGGAGAAAGGAGCGGGGGAACCCAGGAGGAGACTGTCCTTTCTCTGCACCACCCCGATGACCATCCACCGCCTGGCCTCCAGCAGGACTCTGACGACCACCAGGGCTGTGTCCACCCGCCAGGCTGTCCAATCGTCATTCATAGACTGATGCTCACGCTTCCTCCCACCACCTCACCCTGAGGTTCAGCCCTTTTTCCTTCCTACTGAACCCTGGGGGCCCCTTCTGACCACAGGCATCACCTCCTCCAGGAAACCTGCCCTCGCTTTCCAGTCTGCCCCCCTTCCTCTTACTGCAGGAGATATATGTCCCCCACATGCATGAGTTGGCCACTTTCCACCACCCCATGCAGGACGGAGCATGGCCGGCACCCCCTCTCATGGCCAGCACCCCCCCTCATGGCCGGCACCCCCTCTCATGGCCGGCACCTGCCAGAGGACCCAGCCCAGAGGAGACACCTGCGGGGCATTTGTGGAAGGAGAGGAGGGAGGAAGGAAGGCAAGGGAGGAATCCAGGTCTAGGGGAAGAAAATGGGCAGCAGTCAAAGCCTCTAGTCCTCAGCAAGCATAGTGAAAGTCAGTGGGGAGCACACACTCTCCCCGGGGAAGGTGGCTCGTGCCGGATCCCCCCATGGTAGGACATAGTGGGGACATGAAGAGAAGATCACTGAGCTGACCCTAGTACCTGGCTAGTTGCTCCATTAACTGTCTCTTTTATTAAATACAATGTCAGAGGGAAACCTCAATAAGTCTCAGTTCCTTTCCAGGACAACACCCAGCCCTGTTCTGTATTTGTGTTGGTCTCCCTCTCCATCCAGTTCCTCCACCTCAGTTCTTCAGAGCAGTGCCAGAGAAAAAAAGCAAATGTGATCATCTGATCAGCGAGTCCTGGCCACTCCCCGCCCCCCGCCACTGCCCATGTTCACGGTCATGGGGTTTCCAGACTCCAGTCCCAGGCGTGGGAAACAGAGCTGCAGAGCCCAGAGCTGGGAGATGGGGCTGTAGGGTCATCCGCATCCTTCAAGGCCCAGGACCCCGGCATCTCTGGGGAGGAGGGTAGGGTAAGAGAAGGCTCCAGCCAGAATTGGAATTTCCTCCACAGCGCTGGGGCCCACCCGGTGCTGGCACACACGGGCTGTGCTCTGTGACCGCTAGGTGGAGGGCTGAGAGGTGAGGGGGGCAATGTTCATCTTTCTGATCACTACCCCACAACCCCGCCCACTCCACCGCCTTGCTCCCCATTTTTTGGGCTGGATGCAGGGCACTGGGCTGTGCTGAGAATCTCCGCTGTTTGGGCCAACCAATTTGGGCTCACCTGCGTGGTACGTCCTCACCCGCTGGGATGGCAGAGTGAGGGAGGTCCGTGTCTGCTCTGCCCCTTCTCAACTAGCCCTTAGAGCCACAGATGTGTCCCTGGGGGCCTCTCTTGCTGAGAACCCCTGTTGCCCACTCCAACCCGCGCAACCCCCGAGGGAAGGAACAAATTAAGGAGACTTTCACAGCTCACAAACCGGCTCTCATAGCATCGTCATCATTTAGTTGAGAGTTGGCTGGAGACACCCATTCTGCCCCTAATTTGACTGTTTGGCCCTTATTCTGTGCAAAGCTTTGAAAAGATACAGAGATGAGAAATAATAATAGAAGCCACTATGAGTGCCGACTGTATACTAGAGGTTTACACACTCCATATCAGGTATATACTGTCATTCCCATTCTGTAGCTGACGATAGTAAAACTCAGGAGGTCGAATGATGTACCCAAGATTGCCCGGCCTGGAGGAAGCAGATTTGGGAATAGAAGCTCTTATTCCATTCTGTCTTCAGAAGAGACGGCATACCTGCCACCTGAGTGAGTTCTGCCCAGAATCAAAACCCCCTGAGGAGGAGAGTGGTCAGGGCAGTCTTCTGGAGGAGGAAGCACTTGGAATGGGTCTTCAGGGATGGGCAGGGCATCAGTAAGTCAAGGTTGGGGGGCAGAGCAGGGAGACTTTCTGGGTGGCAGGAACAGCATCGGCTCTGGCATAGACATGGGGGGGTGGATATGCAGGGTTGAGTCCCTGGAAAGGTCAGAGGAGTGATTGATCGGGGTCTGACCACAGCGGGCTTTCAGTGGCAAGGAGCTGGCCTTGGGAACCCATGAGGAACTGCAAAGGAGAGCCCCTAGGGCTGGGAGATGGGACAGCCTTGAGGGGTTCCAAGGTAGGAGACCGGTGAGGTTCGGCAGAATATGGCCAAGACACGGGCACACACTAGGGTCCCGCGATGGCCAGGGTGCTTGTGACAACAGCACGATTGGAAGGGGCCTCCCCAAGTTTCCTGCCCTGTCCCCGCTCTGGGGTAGCCTGCCTCCCTGATGCCCTCGGGTATGGGGGGAGGGGAGGCCCATCCTTCCTTTGGGATCTACCCAGTGGGCCAGAGGTAGACAGGTTCCCCATGTCTTGCCCAAGTCAGGGACTCCTTGGTCCAGTTTCCAGAAGCTCCATAAGTGGGAGATTGAATGATTATAACATCAGCAGTGTAGGGAAAGGATTTGGGGCCAGAGAGAGTCATCAGCGCTGTGCTAGAGCCCCCAGACCTTGCTCCCTCACTACCCTGGGGCTAATGCTGATAAGAACAGGGTGGGGCTCTGTGGACATCACCCCATCAGTCGTTCAGAGGGAGTCTAGCTTCTCAGCACAGCCAGGTTTCCTGGGGAGCAATTCTGCGGGCTCAGACACTGTTTTGTCAGTAATTTGGGTATGCTACCACCAGGTGGCTCCCCCTAAAGTCCCTCCCTCCTTGACCACTGAGCAGGCCTTAAACTTAGCTGGGCTCCCCTATAATCACCACTCCTGTCCCGGAAGAGAGTTGACTTTCTATCCTTACCCAGGCCAGCCCTTCGTGGGCAGCTAAGCTCCAGGCCTCCTGTGCCAGGCGTTCTCCAACCTTCTCTGGCCCTTTCGGCAACCCCTGTCTGAGGCCCCACCTACCTGCCCGCTGCAGGCCCAGGAGACCCGAGGCCTAAATAATTGGACTGTCCATTCTGCCCTTTCCGGGTTCCCATGTCCCCTGAGCTCCTCCTGGCCCTCCCGGTCAGCTGGGCCTTCTCTAAGAAGGTCTTCCACCCCTGACCAGCACCTTGAACCAGCTCCTCCTCCCCCTTTCACCAGTACCCCCTCTTCTCTCCTCCTCTGCCCTTTTCATGGGGCTCCCCCTGCTGAAACTCCATCCCGCTAATCCACTGAGCAGTCAGGAGGTACACTGGATGAATGCTTGCTGAATGGAAGGCTGGGTGAGGAAGCAAAAGAATAAATGTGTAAGCTCATCCATCAGCACATTTTCCTGAGCATCTACTGTGTGCCGGGCCCTGCGCTGGGCAGTGAGCTGGCTGATAAGCACAGAAGCAACGGATGAGTAAATGCAAACTGGCAGGAGAGGACACAGAGATGAATACAGACGTGAGGGAGGAGGGATCGGGTAAATGGTCTGTGGGTGATAGGGCTGGAGGGCTGAGTACGTGAGCAGTAAGTAGTTCCTGTTATTTGTTGGAGAGGAATCAGGTCACTTGACCTGAGGCCACAGTGGCAGGGCTCCCGACAGGACCCAGACCAAAACACATGACTCATTTCTGCAAGTTCCTGGTGAGCCAGCTGCTGCAGGAGGGGTCTGGGCAGAGGGGGCTGGAGACGAGAGCCCAGGTCGCGCCAGTGGGGTCATCCTGGGGAGCTGGGACAAGGTCAAGACAGGCCCCACCCACATGGGGCCAGTGCCGTTCAAGAGGAACAGCCTGGGGACTCGTCCCAGAAAGCCACCATGACTCATCTACCCAGCACCTACTGGCAGGCAGGATGCCGTTCAATCAGTCTGATCCCCAACAACCCTGGGAAGGAGGTTAGCCTCACTCTGCAGGAAAGGAAATGTGGCACGGAGAGGCAGAATGACTGACCCAAGTTCACAGGGCCGCAAAGGGCACGGTCAAGACCGACTCGGGTCCTCTTTCGGCTGAATCCCACAGTCTTGGGTCAGCTAGCCAGGCGTTCCTGCGGAGAGCGGCAGGGAGACGCCCGCCTACACGCAGCACATAGCCAGTGTTAGAGGGAAGTGGGAGGGCGGGGGTTCCTCGAGCACCTGCGGAGGATGCGACAGCAGGGAGGAGCCGGTTCACCCCAGGGTGTGGGGAGGACTGGCATCTGATGCTCAATTACAAGTGACCAGAACTTTATGACTCCTAAGGCACATTCCTAGCCCTTATCTCTTCAGATAGGGCAGGCAGGGCACGCATTTTGACCCCTGGGTGACAGAGGAAAGCGGGAGAGGAAGGAAGAGAGACAGTACTTTGAAAAGCCCAGCTGGGAGTCCCTCTCAGTAGCTGAAAGGGGTAAGGATCGCATCCGCATTTTACAGGTAAAGACACTAGGGTTCAGGGTGGTGAAATGCCATGTCCCAGGTCATGCATCCCATAAGTGGCTGAACCTGACTCGATCCCAGACCCTCTGAATTGAGAGGAATATGCTAGATACCCTACTGGGGTCCACACACACCCCCTGGGCCTCGGTTGCCTCCTCTCTGGGGTGAAGAGGGCAGACAAGGCAGATTGGTCTCTGGGACCCTCTCAGCTCTGACAGCAGAAGTCTTTGACCATCATGTGGAAAGAGCACTGGACACTGAGTCCTCAAAGCCAGCTGAGTCCCCAAAGCCAGGTGCTGTGACGCACCAGCAGTTTAACGTGAAACAAGCCAGGTCCCCTTCCTCGGGCATCAGGGTCCTCTTCTGAGAGAAGAGGGAAATGCTTTCGGCTCCGCAGGTGTGGC
Organism: Spilogale gracilis; assembly: GCA_004023965.1. Taxonomy (NCBI): domain Eukaryota; kingdom Metazoa; phylum Chordata; class Mammalia; order Carnivora; family Mephitidae; genus Spilogale; species Spilogale gracilis. Next base: position 53,428 of record PITA01000524.1, read on the forward strand.
CTGGGTGCACACCGAGCCCCATGGGGGACCCACCTGGAGTACCCAGGAGCAGCTGGTGCCTGAGGTCTGAGGACCTGAACCCAGGGAATCCAAGACCTGCTTCCCCGGGGTCAGGGGGCTCCCAGGGAGCCTCTGGGGCTCCCCCACCCTCGGCTAATTTATTGTGATGCAAAAATCAGGCTCCAGGGCGGCGGGAAGCTGAGCTGAGCACCAAGCACGCTCCATCCTGTTCTGCTCCACATAGTTTCGGTATTTATTGTCCCCATATGTGATGCTGAGCATTAAAAAACATGTTGCTGAGATTCCTCCAGAAAGGGCTGACATTTCACAATATTCCTCTGATGCCGGGGATTACTGCTCAAGATGATGAAAACGTGGTTTATTCAAAACAGATTGGGGCGGAAGAAAACAATGGCAAGGCCCCCGGAGGGGCCCGATGCGCTCCTGTCACCTCCCTGGGGAGGCGAGCTGCATTCCCTGTCGCATGCGCCAGCTCTGGGGGCTGCCTCGGGCCAGGTGAGACCTGAGTTTGGGAATAGGATTGGGTCAGAGGTTGGGGCACCCACCCTGCCCTCCCCCCTTGGCTCTCAAGGAGAGGCGGCCATGTTTATGGGGCAATTTTGACCGCTGGGCTAAGGGCCCCAGCATCACCTGGGAACACAACTTTTCCCATTTAAGAAAGGGGCAAAACAAGTTTAAGCAAATTCATGTTCACAGAGAGTGGAGTCAGGATTAAGAACTTGGGCTCCATCAGAAGACCGCATTTTTAACCACAGTCAAGAGAAAGAAAGAGTCCCATGCATGAAGGCAGCTGACCTGCTGTGTGACCCTGGATGAGGAGCTTGACTTCTCTGGGTCAAAGTCCCTTCACCTACGAGATGGGCTGGACAGCCATGTCTGCCCTACCTGCCTCAAAAAAAATATTTTGGATCTGGGGGATAGCAAGGAGTAAGGGAATGAAAAATGGCAGAGAGAGCAGCATCCCCTCCCAGGGACATCGTGCCCCCAGGGAACCATGGTGGCCAGGCCGGCTCCGCTCTCCCTTGGGGGGCACTTGAAGCAGGTAACTTGGGCCTCTAGGCTGCCCTTTCATGCTTTGTAGAGTGAGGGGTAAGGGCAAGGTCTGCTAGAAGGAGATTCCAGAGGATTCTGGAAGGAGCCTGGGCTTTGGGTGGGCCCAGGTCCTGTCCCAGCCCTGCCACTTGTGAGCCTGGGTCCTTTCTTTCTCCAAGCTTCAGTCTGCCCGTCTGGGCCGGTAGCCGTGAGCCCTGGAAGCTGCTGTGGAGGGAAAGCGTCTGGCCCAGAGTCTTTCTGCAGCCAGTGTCTATACGAGGAAGCCCCTTCCAGCCCCTCCATCCAGAGGCACAGGGCCTCCCCGGCCCCATCCCAGGGCGGGTTACATGAAGAGGCCCCTACCGGCGTTCTGCACCCAAGCCCCGAGCATTGGGTCCCTTTCCTGGGAGCACAAACAAGGGGTGCCACTTTGGGCTCCCTTCTCCCAAGCCCTGCTGTATTCTGGTGAGCATCTGACTCCCCAGGCTCGTGTCCTCTGAGAGGCTTTTGTGTCTCCATGAAACCTTCAAAAGCGGCCCCTCTTTGAGCAGGTGGGAGGGTGGGCTAGAGAAAGGGATCAAAGGCTCTTAACCATATGGGAAAGTTAGGCTCTGAGGTCCGGGGGTTTCTGTGGCCAGAGAAGGTAGTGCCCTTGGCCAGGGGCACCCGGGCCTTTGGTCCTATACCCAGCTGTGCCTGAAGGTTGGGGTTCCAAAGACCAGAGGCCACTGGATGGTTAGCAGGGCCCCAGAGGCTGCCTGCAGAGCCAATGGGAGCCCTGACCCCATGCTCTGCGAAGCGTCACGTTCCCTCCTGGAGGCCCCCATCTTCCCCAGTGCTCAGGGGTCCCACAGACCCTCAGTCTTCCAGGCTCTGTGCACCAGGGATGAAGGCAGAAGCCACTGTGCGGTTGCTGGGTACCAGGGCTGTGCCCCCAGGAGCGGGCGAGAGGCTGGCAGAGGCCATTAACATTCTCTGTAGTGAAGGGGACGCAGCCTTGTCGGCTTCATCCAGGGGTCATAGTGACATTCAAAGTGCCCATCTGTGGCCTATTGCATGTGGTGGTGACTCTGAGGTCTCTAGATCCACGGCCTCCTCCTGCGGGGACTTAGCTTCTCTCTGTTCATTCCAGAGCCCGCAGCCAAAGCACCAGCTCCCTCACCAGGCTTTGCGCAGCCCTGTAGGGTAGCACGGCCGTGCCAAGGCCCTGGGGCCACCCCCTTGGAGGCAGCCTTCCTGTGCTGGGTGAGCCTCTCTGCCAGTCGCCACTGGATGGCTGCCCACTCTGCTCTTCCGCACCTTGGGGGACAGGTAAGGGGGGGCAGGCTTATACCTGTGCCCCAAGCCCACCTTCCAGGGGGGAGACGAGCAAGCACGTGGATACATTTGCTATTGGAGACTCCTCTGGAGGAAACAAAATCGTGGGTGAGGCAGGAGGGCATGATAGGCGGGCATTCTGAAGCGGGGAGAAAGTCTCTCTGAGGAGGGACACTGGGGCAGAGGCCAGGCCCAGGCGAGGGGATGGGGTAATCTGGGAGCTCCAGGCAGAGGGGACAGCAAGTATGAAGGCTCTGAGGCAGGCGCACCTGGTGGGTTTGAGAACCAGTGAGGAGGGGGCCTGTGCGGCTGTTGCAGGGTGGCCAAGGGAGGGGGAGGCTGAGAGGGAAGGGGAGGGGTGACAGGCAGAGGGGGAGGCTGTGGGAGGGTTACAGAGTGGCCACATCAGAACTTGAGGTTGGATCACAAGTAAGGGAGAAGTCAGCAGAAGGGGTCTCACTCACTCACACAGGTGGGGAGCGGGCAGCAGGCATGTGAAGAGAAGTTTGGGACACAGCGGGGTTCCACGGTGGAGTCCCTGCTGTGTGCGGAATGCCCAAAACCATCGTGAGAATTTGTACTGTGATTCTCTGACTCGGCTCATTTGCAGATGAGAAAACAGGGTCCAGAAGGTGTGCATCGCTTTCAGAGCTCATGAGTCTGAGCACCATGTGACCTCAGAGCTGCCCCTTAGCAGCTGGGAGCAGGGGGCAGGGGCTGGGCTGGGCTGCCCCCCACAGGAAGCCACCAAGAAAGCAGTCTGGGGAGGGGACTGCGGGCCAGCCGGGAAGCTGAGACTGGACCCCACTCCCTCCCACACAGAGGACACAGACATGGGACAAGAAGCCGGGCCACAGTTTGATCATTTATACCCAGAAGGATTGGGATCGAGGGAGCCTGGTCCCTGCCAGCTCTCTCTGCCAGACCCCAGCGCTGGGATTTGTGTCCACAGTTCCACCCCAGGTCCCTAGAGGCCACCTGAGCCCCGGACACGCCTCAAGGGCGTGCAAGACAGAGCAGGGACCTGCCTGACCCCAGCCTGCCTGCACTCACTGGGCACCCCTCCTCCCAACGGGAACAGACGAAGTCACAGCAGGTGTGATATTCAAAATGTTTAACACCTGGAACCGTTATGTAGATTAAAATATCCACCTGAAGTTTTAAAATATTTTCTTTTCTTTGCCAAATATGCTATACCTTTCCCCAAGAATGCTTACCAAGTGATGCTGGTTTTAACACAGAGTACTTACCAAGTGGATCTCAATTTCACTTCCCTTCCTCCCCAGGCATGGTTGGTGAGATCTTTCCTGGGACCATGCCCTTCCTCCGAGCTGAGCCCTGACCCGATGCAGGGACACTCATCCCACACTTGCAACCCTACCATGAGAGTCTTCAGGGCCCCGATGGCTAGCGTACCTGCCCCCAGAGCTTCCCACAAGGCCTTGATCCAGAGGGCCTGCTCTGGGCCCCACCAGCACCCCACCATCAGGGAAGGTGCCTGGCTTCCCCCGCTGTTCCCCTGGGAACCAGGCTGCCCCTCGGCCCAGTCCGCAGCCAGAGGCCCTTCCGGGTCTGTTACCCGCTGCGGAGGCTGGCGGGCAACGCCACCGAGTGACTAAGGGAGACTGATACGCAGACGAAGGCTCACTACCAACTGGTATGGAAACTCCTTCCGCTGCTGGTCTGACCACCGCACCGCATCCATAGCCTAGACCAGGCCCCCTCCCTGCGGGCCCCCTAGCAGTGGGGACTTCCGCAGGAAGGGCGTGCATCAGGCAAGCGCCTCTGCCCAGGCTGCCTGGGGACTTACTGCCCCCACTGGGCCCTTGGCACCCTGGAAGGAGGGAGGGAAACCAGGCTTCCAGAGAGATCCTGACTTGCTTTCTACAGTCGATCCTGGGGTGATAGCGTGGCCAGAGCCCCCCAGCTCTCAAAGCGCCCAGCTCCGCCCCACCCGCCCTTCTCCCTGCGGGGTGGGGCGTCAGCCATCGGCCAATCAGCAACCGAGGCGGCTCCCAGCTTTTCCTACCAACAATGGGTAGACTGACACCCAGGAGGGAGGCGTCAGACTCCCAAAGAAAATCCTCAAGTTCAGTTTAAATCTGCAAGCGCGTGTACTGGGGCTCCAAGGGGCCAAGTGCACCCCAGCTCAGGCGTTGGCTGGCCGCACGGCCTTGGACTCTGACCTTCAGCTTCCTCATGCCCTCCTTCAACAACAAGCGATGAGGCCTGCGATGCCTTTGGGCTTGGGAGCACCAGAGTGCACAAATAAATTATAGATTTTTAATTTATATTCTATATAAATATATTTTATATAAATATATTTTTATAATGTAATATTTATATTATATAAAAGATATAATTTTATGTCAAAATTATTTGTGTAATTTATAGATAAATTATAGATCCACAAATAAAAAGCAAAGCCTTATCCTCCTCGTGTTTTCCATCTCGGGGCAGTCAGAAAGCAGAAGAGCAAATAAATACAAATGGGCTGCAAAGGAGGGTGTTTGCGGGGGGATAAAGAGAGAAGCAAGGCCAGGGTAGGGAAACGAGAGAGGCAGGAACCCTTGACCGGTCTGAAGAACCCGGAAGAGCCCAGGGTGGGGAGCGGACAGGGCTGGAGCTTGGGAGGGAAAGGCGAAGGCCTTGGAAGGGCTTGGATTTACTCCACAGAGAAGTGGGAACCCTTTACTGGGAGGAGCTGTGGGGCCCCTGACTTTGTGGTGGGAGGGTCTTATCTCCCCTGCGGGCTGCTGGGAGAGGTGGGCAGAGAGCAGGGAGCTTCGGGAAGGCGAGGCTGGCGGGGGTGGAGCCTGAGAAAGGACCCGAGTCACACAGGTCTCTGCCAGGGAAGCCAGGCCACGTCCCGGGCCTGAGATGACTGTGAGGAGTGCCATCACACCCCAGGCCCAGTTTGGGGTCCACCTGGCCTCCTGGACCTGTTGTACCGGGATAACTTCCTCACGTGCTGGGTGCTCGGAGGGATCAGGGCAAAGAGTGCCCGAGGCGACACAGCCAATGACACTTGTCCTACCGGGTGCCGGGTGTGATCCCCCAGCCCCAGGCCACCAGCACTAGGGAGCGTGCCAGGTTTAGCAAATAAAAATATCAGACCCCCAGTTAGATTCAATCGTAAGTAAACAATGAGTAAGTTTTCTTTTTTTTTTTTTAAGTATATGCATTTCCCATGCAATCATTGGGATATACATATTCCAAAAATTATTGGTTTCTTATGTGAAATTCATATTTAACTGGGCATTCTGTATTTTCTCTGGCAACCATAGCCCCCCAGGGCCAAGGTGAAAACTCAGAAGAACAAAAAAGGGCCACTGCGCCTTGTGGCACTCCTTCTAAGCTCTGGTTAAGCCCACTGCTTCCCGTGAGCTGGCAGGACCTTCCCTGAGCCCCCTCCCTGCCAGAACCCCGCCCAAGCAAGGGCCCTCTGAACACCTGAGGCCTTTGATGGCCAAACCTTTGTGGACCCCTGCTGGGTTTTATTCAGGGTTTAAGCATGTTGACCGGGCCTCCAGGGGTCAGAGGACCTGGTCCCTGTGGCATGACCACCCATCTCTCTTAGCTTCTGTTTCTCATCTCTGCACCCCCTTCATCTCAAGAAGTATGTACGGAACAACTACTACGTGCAGGCCTATGCGGAGCTCTGTGAGGTGAAAGATAAGTCAGACCCACCCTGGGAGGGAAGACAAAAGGGCATTTGAGGTCAATGAGAATAGTGTAGGGAAGGAGGTGACCCGGGTTTCATTAAGGGATAAGGTAGTGGTCCTGAACTTATGAATCAAACCCCCAGTCCTCTGACTTCTGCTATGTAATCTGGGCAGCTTAATTCATCTCTCTGAAGTCTTGAATCCAAACTGAAGTCATCACTTTTCCCTTGCATATTCTTTTTTTTTTTTTTAGATTTTATTTATTTATTTATCAGAGAGAGAGAGAGAAAGAGAGGGCAAACAGGGGGAGCAGCAGGCACAGACAATGAGAGAAGCAGGCTTTCCGCTGAGCAGGGAGCCCGATGCAGGACTCGATCCCAGGACTCTGGATCTCGATCATAACCCAAGCTGAAGGCAGACGCTCAGCCGAGCAAGCCACCCAAGTGTCCCTCCCTTGCACATTCTGTGTTATTCTCATAGTTTTAGGTGTGCTATCAAAGTTTGGTTTGTTTAGATCAGAGCACTCAGCGGTGGCAAGACTGGAGTAAAGATGTGCGATGTGTGAGTACAAAGTTTACACTGCTACGGACGTTAACCTGAAAATAGCTAACAAGGTCTGCGTCCTTTAGGAGATGCAGCAGCTTCACACAGGCCTGACCCTTGCTGGGTACAACTCCAGACAGTGCAGTGGGGAGACAAGAGGAGTCTGTCAGGGTTTGAACCCCAACACCCCCCCACTGACTCAGCTTGGACATCTGTGCTGTGCCGAGGTGATCCTCCCAAGGACTGGCAACCCGGCCTTTAGCCTCCAGGAAAGAAATCAGATTCATCTCTGTGGAATCTGAAGAAGAGAGACCCAAGTGGCTGTCAGGTGGGGTGGCAGCTCAGCAGCTGGTGAAGCTCACAGCCTATGGACCACACCTGGGAGCCCGGAGCCTCTGCTCGGCTCTGTCATCCTCCGTCTTAAATATGCACAGAAAACCAAGGTTTCCAGGCACCTGGGAACTGCCTCTCATGGAAAAGTTGCCAAAACAAATAAGGGAGAAAGAGGCAGGCTGGCAAGGAGCAGCGAGGAACGATCATTAAAACCCTCAGAAGGGAAGAGATTCCCGTACATCCCAGAAACAGGAGGAGGATGCTGTCAGAAAGAACACGTAGAGGGACGCCTGGCTGGCTCCGTCGGTGGAGCGTCCAACTCTTGTTTTGGGCTCAGGTCATGATCTCAGTGTGGTGATATGGAGCTCCGTGTCGGGCTCTGGGCCCAGCACAGTTTCTTTCCCTATGTTCCTCTCCCTGCCCACTCACTCTCTGTCTCTAAAATAAGTAAATAAGACCTTTTTTTAAAAAAAGTGATAAAGAGGAAGTTCAGAGAACAACAACAAAAAAAAAAATATATGAGCTTTTGGAAATTAAAGACATGAGGGCAGAAGTTACAAATTAAGGGGAGGAACTTACCCGGTCTGGAGCATACCCTCAAAAAAGATAGAACATACGAAAGAACAAATAAGAAAATTTGAAGCCAAACCCACAAGACCTTCAAACAATAGGCATTTCAGAAAGACAGGAGGGGAGAAAATTGCCATTGAAATAATTCAAAGATATTCCGCAGAACTAAAGAACATGAGTTCTAGAAAGAAGGAAAGACAAAAGGCCCCACACAGGAAGTGAAAATAGGCCCCCCAAAGTGCATCAGTTGCATATTCTTTGGGACAGAGAAAAGATCCTCTCCTCTTAAGAGAGGAAAAAAATAATCTCATACAAAAGGTCAAGAATACGGATGGTTGCCGTCTTCTCCACTGTTTGGAAAGCTAAAACACAAAAGAATAAAGTCTTCGAAAGTGTGAGGGAAAATGATTTCCAACCTGAATGTCAGACCCCAGCAAGCCAGCCCTCAAGGGTGATAGATACCATTTCCGGCCAGGTAGGGTTTCAAAAAGCAGCCCCATGGCTTTCTTGGGAAGCTACGCAAGCCGTGCTCTACTGCTGAGAGGGAGTAAACTGAGAAGGAAGACACAGGATTCAGAAACCAAAAGCAGAGGGACTGAGGGACTCCCAAGGGTGACGGGAAAGGGAAAGCATAGGACGGCAGCCGTGTCCCTGCAGAGAGGCGGCCAGAACAGCCCGGAGCAGTCGGGGCTCTGCGAGGGACAATTTGTGCTGATGTGCAACGACAGAATGCCCCACGTAAGGGAACACCTTGGGACAAGATTTAGATGCCTAACAGTCTGCTGTAAAATTTGTGAAAAGGACTCAAAAAACAAAGCAAACAACTGAGAAAGAGAGACCCAGAAAGGGATTTATGAAAACAATAAGTCGCCCAGCAAAGGGAAAATATCCACCATGTTCTGCATAGCTCACGTGTAACTAGGGGTCACAGCTATAATTTAATCTAGAAAAATGATATCCAAGCAAAATAACGCAATAACTATATTTTGCGGACTGGGGGTGGAATGCGCGCCCACGCTTGGCAAGGAAGAAAAAAGAACTCAACTCTCATCTTGCCTGGCAGGAAGGGAATAGGGGATGGCTACGCTGCGAAACCTAGCCCTAGCCCTACACATGCAGCATTTAGAGACAGAGAGGTAGGCGGCAAAACCGCGAGTTTCAATATTGGGAAAGAGGCAATGAGAGAAGAGGATCTAGGATCGCCGTTTTTGGTAACAAGCCTGGTCAAACTAGTTGATTCTACACTATGCCCACGTGTGAAATTGCTTTGAAAAAAACTGAAACAGCAAAAGAGGGGTAGGAAGGAAGGGAAGGGGGGAGGGAAGGCGAGAAAGAAAAGAATGAAGACAGAGAAAAGAAAGGAACGAGAAAAAAGAGGGAGGCGGGATGAAAACAGAGGAGAGGACTAGAGATAAGTCCCTGCTGGTGGTAGGTGGTATTCCCAAAGTATCGAGGTCATCGGAGTTACTGATGCTCTGTGGGGCGGTGTCTCTCGAGGTCCCCACCTACCACTGCTGCTTTAATCGGAGCCGGGGCGCCCGCAAAGCCTGGCTGCCAGCCTGCGCTGGCCGAAGCTACGCTGAGCCCTCCAAGCCCCCGCCGGGATGAAGGGGACTGGGGCAGCCAAGTGCCAGGGAGGAGACCAGCCGAGCTGTGAGTGCCCACGCTGGCCTGGGACGGCCCCCAGCCCCACGGGCCCTTAGAAAGCCCTGCAAAGAGCATCTGAGCAAGGCCGGGAGGTCCCCACTTCAAAGCCCCACGCTAATGCCTCCCGACAAGCGTGGCCGAGCCCCAGGGTGTTCTCTTGCCGCTGACAGCGTCTGTTCCCAGGCAAAGCGGAGGGGAGCGAGGCGGTGTGAGGCCAGGGGCACGCTGCGACCAAGCAATGGCCTGGTGGGAGAAATGGGATCTCGGCCCCAGGCCCACAGCCAAGCATTCATGCCCATCCAGAGTGGGGGCCACTTTGGGCTGGCCGGTCACGGGGTGTCTCCCCCAAATACCCTCTCCCCCTCCTCTTCCCACTGCGGTGGCTCTTGGGTCCCAGCCCCAACCCCACCTCTAGGCCCATGCACTGGGTCTGGAGTCCCTTCTCTCCCAGATGGAGAGGGCAGGGGCTGGACGCAAGGAGGGCGGGTTTGGAGGCAGGCAAAAGTCCGCTCTCTCACTTCCTCCCAGTCGGTGATATCAGGCAAAGGAGTTAATTCCTGGTTCTCAGTCTTTGTCATCTGTAGCATGGTGATCATATCTTTGTCCCAGGGTCACTGCGAGCTTCATAAATAATGCAAGACCATGGCCTTGTGTGCAGCAGGATGTCTCGTTGTCTCTCACTGCCTGAGACCCTCCCCCAAAGTCCCCCAACTAAAACAGCTCCCACTCCGTTTGCCCAGGATTCTCGTGGGTCAAGAACTTGGCAGGGTGCGAGAAGAAGGTCTGCTCCGTGCAGCATCAATGGAGGCTCTTTCAGCCGCTTCAGCTGGCCCGTGGCTGAGCTGGATGGTCCAGAATGGCCTCAGCCCCGTGGTGGGCTGTCCGTCCCGCCTGCTGGCTGGGAACTCAGCTGGGGTTGTCAACTGGGGGGCCTCGGCTCTCCTACAAGCAGGATGCTTCCCATGGCTGCTGGATTCCAAAGAGGAATGTTCCAAGATGAAAAAGAAGACATTGCCGATCTTATAAGGACTGGGGCTGGGCTTGGAAGGTACAGTGTCACTTCTAGTACATTCTACGGGTCAAAAGGTAGCTCATAAGCACGGGGTTGGGGAAAGAAACCCATTTTGCGACCATCTTTAATCCATTCTTATTCCTGCCTCTTCTTGGGCAGGCTCCAGGGGGTGGCTGTGGCAACACCCATCTGTACATCAGCCGTTCAACGGCGGCTTCCTGGGTGCACACCGCGGGCCGGGGCCACGACCAGTGAGCAGGGAAGCAGCAGTTGCTGTCCCACGGGAGACTAGAGCCTTCTGAAGGAGACACGTTTGAAGCCATCCATTACAGTAAAGGGAGATGTAGAGTGTGGAGGAGGTCTTGAAGCGAAGGGAAGGGGCCCTAGGTGAGGAAGGGCCTCCTCAGACAGGAGGAGGTGAGGGAGCCGGCCAGGCACAGAGGAGCAAGATGCTGTTTGTTACACGTTTTCTTATTACATAGGTATGGTAAAGCCACAGCTAAAAAGAGAACTAGTCATACTCATGGATTCCCAAGAGAAGGGGGCTGCCATGTCATGGGGGGTGAGGCACATGATGAACCACTGACGCTGATCGCGAGACAGAGGGAACAGCGGGAAATGTGGGCCAGAGCTTTTGGTGTGATTTCTGCAGGAAAGTGAGGCAGGATTGGCAGGCTTAGGATTCGCTACTCCGCCTCGTGTCAGTGGGCTCTGGGGGGCACAAGGGGCCGCCCCTGGTTGCCTGGCTCCTGGCCCCCGGGGATCAGGGTACCAAGATAGCAGCCCGGAGCCTGAGAACCCATAGAGGAGGAGGTGGAGGGTGGGCTCTGGATGGGTTGGCTTGTATTTGAAAAGGTCCCTCGCAGATGTCTTTCTTCTTTTTTTAAGATTTTATTTATTCAATTATTTGAGAGAGGAAGAGAGAATGAAGAGAGGAGCACAGGCAAAGGGAGAAACACACTCTGTGCCGAGCACAAGCCCGATGTGGGGCTCGATCTCATGACCCTGAGATCATGATCTGAGCTGAAATCGAGAGTCAGACGCTTAACTGAGCCACCCCGGTGCCCTACAGGCGAGTTTTCTTCCAGGAGTTAGAGGGGCAGTCCCTCCAGGGTCAGCCAGGCCCCTGGAGGCATTAAAGCAAGGGCACACAAAAATAAAAGACAAAATTAATGCAGGTGCTCCTGGGCCAGGAGGTGGCACCAAAAGAGGACCCATGTAGTCCGGCATGGCTGCAGACGCCTGCACAGCCCGGCGAGGCCTCAGGAGCTAAGGGCAAACGGCGCCAACTGAAGGCATTCAGACGGGTGCCTCAGTTCAATTTTGACACTACAAAGCCCACTCTGGGAAGAGCAGTGTGCCAGGCTGAGAGAAGTCACGGCAGGCTAGAAGACACACATGGTGTGTGAAGGAGGCGTGAGGCCAAGGATGGGGGGTGTGGACAGTGGGCTAGCCAGGGCCCAGGAGCACCACCGCCAGAATGGGGGAGAGGCTGCGGGAGGTGCCAAGGACGATGAGAGGTTCCTGGTCCGAGAGTGAGGGTGCGTATGTCCTGTTTCATCTAGGTGGACGGTCAACGAGCAGTGTATGAGTGGCCAGGCCTCGAAGTGGACAGCCCTGTTGGCATGGGATGTGTCTGCCCAGAGTCCAGAAAAGAGGTCTGGGCTCAGATACCCAATGGTGGCTGTCAGAAGAGTCGGGCCAGGTTACTCCTCAGTAACCAGCATCCCGCAAATCTAAGAAACTCCGAACAACCAAGGTTTCTTTTTGACTCATGCTGTGGTCCATGGACGGTGAGATGGGATCCTAGACACGCATCTAGAAGGTCCCTGATTTCCTCCTCAAGAATAGTGTCCCAAAGGCTAAGGAGTCAAGTCTAGGCTTCCCCATCCCTACCCTACACTCCCCAAGGCCCGGTGCTTGTACAAAGCTGGTGCACGGGCCCTGGGGCTGGTTCTCTGAAACTGACCGGCTGACCCAAGCCAAGTGGAATTGGTTGGAAGGCTAGCGGCTCTATAGGATGGAAGGAAGCCAGCTGTTCAACAGACAGACAAGCCTGCAGCCTCCATGGGTGTCCAAGAGCAGGGCCGGCCAACTCTAGACAGCCTCTAGAGTCGGAGAATTCCTGCCATTCCATGGCTTTCTCTTCACTCTGACCAAAATGCACATTCCAAGGAGTGTCTGGTTGGCCACGCATAGCCATTTGCCCCCCCAAGGGCAGGCATTTCCTGGAGGAATCGGCGGCATTGCCATCAGAATAGGGAAGCCGATAAACGAAAGCACGTCAGATGTCTGTTACCGCTCTTCACGAGATTGCTTGGGTTTTTTGTTTGTTTGCTTTTACTTTTTTATTAAGATAACAGACATACAAAGACGACACGTTTCCAGTTTCTTCACATGAATACACTTGTGTACTCAGCACCCAGCTCAAGATGGAGGTAGCCAACCCTTCCGATTCTAGATGCCCCAAAGGTGCCCACCCTTCTTAGCTCCATCCCCATATTCAGATTTGTCTGCTCTTGACATCAGATAGAATCAGACACTGTGTGCCCGCCCCTGGATGCCTTGGTTCATCATTAGGGCTTCGAGGGGCACTCCTGTTGTCACACAGAACAATAGTTGGTTCTTTGTTCTTTTTTGCTACTATGTGGTAACTCATTGTGTGACCACACCACTGTTTATTTACCCGGTGTCTTCACGATGAGTATTTCGGGATACTGGCACCGTATGTTTTTCTCAAAACTGAATCAGACTGTTTGAGAAGGCAGACACACACTGAAGTCAGTGTGAAGAGCCTGATTGTTTAGCTGTTGCCATGAAGGTCTTGATGACGTCATGCTCATCTTCTGGCCCGGAGCCACCATGGCCCCAGCATGGCATCTCATGCGTGGGCACTAACATGTGCTGTGAGATGCACAAGGCAAATCCCATCTCATCCTGGACTCCTGGCCGCCTCCTCCCTGCACCCCACCCTAATGGCGATCATTTGGAAAGCTCTACTCTTGATTACCCGATGGCTACATTAGGGTTTCACATGGGTAAGAGGGTAAAGCTAATCCCCCAAGGGCCCATGCTCTCTGTAGCTGGCGCAAGGATGAGGCTCCAGAGGTATGTGTAGAATGGATGGAATTGAAGAGAGTTGACACAGAGATGCCACCCGGGCTGGAGGACCTTGGGAGAGACAGGACTTGTAAGCTCCCAGAGGCCTGCAGTCGCCTGGGCCCCAGGCCAGGTTCTGGCCTGGCAAGGACAAGGACAGACTCTGTACCTGTTTTTGTAACAGTCAGCAGAAGACCGTGTCTCGGTCCCCTGGCCAGGCCTTTGCAGCCTGACCTATCAGAGGGCTGAGAGCAAGGAAGGAAAGTAGAGGAACAGCATCTCCAGACCCACTCCCCTGGCTTCCCAGGCTGACTAGCTGCCCTTGCCACCATGGTGAGAACCACAGTGGCCTCGCTCTCCCAAGAGAACCCAGAGTCAAGCGCCCTCCTCCATACCACTCAGCTCCAGCTGAAGCTGTTGCAGATCTCCACCAGCTCCTGGGACTTCAATGGGCAAGTCAGGCGGGTGTGCAGACTGAGCTCAGAGGGAGAACTGAGGCAGTTGGCAGGGTGGGGGTAAGAGAGCCACAGGCAAGAAAGCCAACTCTTGGCAGCCCTCCAAACCAGTGCCAGCATTGAGGGCTGCTGGAGTGGGAAGGAAGGCATCCAGATTTGGGACCTAGGAGACCCAGGAATGGATCCCAACCCTGCTACCTCCCCGCTCTAGGACCTGACACAAGTCAGTTCACCTCTCTGAATTTCAGTTTTCTTAATGGAAAATGGGACTAACCTTAAACTTTAAAAGGCTATAAGAAAGATTAAATCAGAGAAGGTCTGTAAAAAACCTAGCATAGAAAAGAGGCTGGCAATCCTTTTCCTGTCCTTCTTGCCTTTGGCTCTCTGCCCATTGGAAGGGAGTGAACAAACGTGGGTAAATGGGACCCCAGCATCCAAGACAGTCCAGATGGTCAACGATTGAGACTGGTGGACAGGGCTCTGGGAATTTGCTAAAGGTCCTCCCCTCTTTAGTCCTTCTTGAAATCTGCCTCTGGGGTCAGCTTGGAGCATTGCTTTTTAAGAAAAACCCCAGTCCTGGGGCACCTGGGTGGCTCAGTTGTTAAGCATCTGCCTTCGGCTCAGGTCATGATCCTGGAGTCCCAGGTTCGAGCCCTACATCAGGCTCCCTGCTGGGCCGGAAGCCTGCTTCTCCCTCTCTCACTCCCCCTGCTTGTGTTCCCTCTCTCGCTGTGTTTCTCTCTGTCATATAAATAAATAAAATCTTAAAAAAAGAAATCCCCAGTCCTAGGGCACCTGGGTGGCTCAGTCAGTTAAGCATCTGCATTCAGCTCAGGTCATGATCTTAGAATCCTGGGATCAAGCCTAGCTTCAGGCTCCCTGCTCAGTGGGGAGTCTGCTTCTCCCTCAGTGCTCCCCCACCTCCATTCGTGCTCTCTCTTTCTCTCTTTCAAATAAATAAATAAATAAATAAACAAATAAACAAATAAATAAATAAATAAAATCTTAAAAGAGAAGGAGAAGGAGAAGGAGGAGGAGGAGGAGGAGGAGGAGGAGGAGGAGGAGGAGAAGAAGAAGAAGAAGAAGAAGAAGAAGAAGAAGAAGAAGAAGAAGAAGAAGAAGAGAAGCCCCAAAAGCGAGAGCTAGAAGGGTATAAAAAGAACCAAGAAGAAAATTAAGTTCTTTTCCCTGGACTAGGGTAATAATTGTAAATGAATGAGTAAAACAGGGTGAATGGAGAAACTGAACAAATGAGTGAATTGAAGAACAAAGAAATAAGAGCTAATACATAAGACATTTTGTGTGTGCTGGGCACTCCAACAAATATGTGTCTCTAGCCTTGATAAAGGTCCTATGAAGTAGGTACCACCATCATTCCCATTGTACAGCTGAAGAAACTGAGGCACAGAGAAGTGAAGTGAACTACGCAAGGGTAGCCAACCTGTTAACACTAAGTCCAGGACTACAAGCCCAGCCTGCGGGCTCCTAAAGCTTGGATCTTGGTGCCCCTTGATGAGCACAGAGTGAGTAGCTGGGTGTGTAGATGGGTGGATGAGTGTGTGGATGGAGAGGTGATGGCTGGATGAATGGGTGCATGAATGTACGGGTGCAAAATGAAGAAAAAACCTAAACACGTGAATAGGAAAGCTTGGATAACTGCAGGAAATAGGCTGATGCCTAAAGTTAATCACTAATTTGTTCCTGGATCTGCCCAAAGGGCAGGAGTCAGGAAGAGTTAAGATGATGTTGATGGTCCCTGGAAACCAAGGCTCAGCCCAACCCCCACCCTTCAGGCCTCTCTGCTGCTGCTGCTGAAATCCTACAATTCCCCATTCATTCCTCCAAGATAAGCATTGCCCTCAGCCATCCTACTTTTAAACCTCACATCCCTTGGGAGGGACCTCTCTGCAGTCCGAGAACCCTGTGGTATGAGCAGTGCCGGGTAGGGGATGTTGAGGGCAGACCTTGAGCTGGGAGGATGTGGGAGTGTCCCTTCCCAGGCTCTAGCGGGTGTCGCCCTCTCTGGGCCAGCCACACCACTCCCTCCCAAGGAGCAGGGTCCCTACACTCCTGGCAGAGCTAAGCACTGTGGCAACAAATTGGGTAGCAATCCTCCCTCTGTCCTTAGGTTTTCCACTGACAGAAGACTAGATGGCACACTGCTATCGCAACAGGGGTCCGTGGAAGCTGCCCCAGGCTTGGGAGCCACTTTGGGCAAGAATGCCTTTCCACCCTGCCTTCCTGGGAAAACCCCTAACAGGGCTCTGGCTCTCTCTGAAGAACACTTCCAAGCCCCAGAGCTCACTTTCCCTACTTTTCAAATAAGGAACATTACCTGCACCATCTACCTCTCAGGAGTAATTCGTACTTGTTTTAAAGGGCAGGGGAAGTTCAATTAAATTGTACCTGTGCTGGTCATTGTTCTCATCATTCTACAAATAAAATGAGTTTTCCTAAAACCCTAGAGAGTATGTCTTATTATCCTTCCCCCATTTTAAAGGTAAGGAAACTAAGGTGCAAAGGGCAAGAGCATCAAGCCCAGGTGGTCTGGCCATAGTTTTTGTCCCTAATGCCTTGCTAGACCAGGTCCACACTGAGCCCAAGCCAGCACAATACTTGTCCCTGCCCGGCCCCCACCCTCACACCCAGAAGTCCCCGTCCTCCTCATCCTCTTCATTCTCAGCCTCCTGCACTCTTGAGCTGACCACGGGGAGGACAGGCTTACTTTACACCAACAGCCCACTATCCCTCCTCAAATCATCCCCCTGGACCAGCTAAGCCCCCTTCATCCTCACTTTTCTCTGCTTACCCTTCCTGCTCAGGACCATAGTCTACATCTCCCTGACCCTGGTGATTTCATCCTCCAGGGGAAATCCCTCTGCTCCCAGCCCCCCGCATTCTTGCCCAGTGGAAGCTACCCCATTCCTGATTCTTACTTCCACCCTCAGAAGGAAGGTCAGCATGCTCCTATATTCTTCTGCTGCTGCCATCTGCTCTTAGAGATGACAGGGGCTTTGCACTGCTTTTAGGAAAGAGAGGGAACTCCATGTGAGGCTAAGCACCCAAGGAAAAAGGCCAAGAGTGAGGATCGTGTAGGAGCACAAAAGTGTATTGTTGGGAGCTCTGTGCTCCTAGCATGGCCGGGAAGGCCCAGAGCAGCCCCCACCATGGGAGGGGGTAAAGGAGGACCGTACGCTGTCCCTAGAATCTCCAAAGAAGATGAATTTCCTCAAAATCAGAAGAAATGCCAGTTAATCACAATAGAGATCAGTGACAAAGAGGCTGCTGGAAATTAGGAGTTTTTATTTCTTTAATTCTTACTTTAAATTGTTTTCCTTGTTTTGCTCATGTGGCTTAAGATGTTTAGGTATTAAACCAGGCTATTATTTTAATATTCTTTTGTAAATATGTTTAATTGTTTTAGTAGTGTGTTTTGTGAACATGGTTGAAAATATGATGTTTCTGTTGATGATACTCAGGGGCCATATAACCCCTGGGTCTCTGCAGCCAAAGTCAAGAACCAGTTTTCCTGGGTGCAGACACAGTGTTGAAAAGGAAACCCCAACCCTAAAAATTCAGCCCTGCAAATCCAGACCTGCATAGAGCTGCAGGAAATAAAGAGAAGCTAAAACAGGTAGCAGTGGGTCTGGGAGTCCAAATTAGAAGAGAGGAGGAAAGAAGGGTAGAGGGAGGAAGATACGAAGTCTCTGGGAATGTGCTCAGGGGGATAGGGATCAGTGCAGGCTGTGAGGAGTGGTGGGATTGCATGGCCTCCCTGGAGGAGAGGTATTCCAAGTGGAGATGACATAGGAGTGAAGATGTGGAGGTCAGACCAGGGTCCGAGGAAGAACTGTCAGAATCCAACCTGTCTGGAGAAATCAAGCACATGGAGGCATAACATCAGGTGATACTGAATTAACTAAGGAAACAGAAAAGCACTTATTAAGACACAAAAAGCACAAACCATAAAGCAAAAGAATGATAAATTTAACATAATCAAAATAAAGTATTTTAAAAGTGAGCAGATTAGCCACAAACTAAGAGAAGATATTAATAATGCATATATTTGACAAAGGACTTGTATCTAAGTAATACATATAATAACCTCTTACAAATAAATTGGGAGAAGACAGACAACCCAATAGAAAAATGTGCAAGAGATATGAACAGGCAATTTGGAGAATAGAAAACCGAAGTGGCCAATAAACATAAGAAGTTGTTCAATTTCATATTTAATCATGATGTATTGTGATTAAAATTAAATAAATTAAAGCCATAGTAAATTATTATTTCTCAAAAAATATAAAAAGGAAAAGTCTGACTATATAGTAGGTGTCAGTGAGGCTCTGGAGAACCAGGAACATTCATACTTTGCCTATACTGCCACTTGAGAGAGCAACTGGATAATATCTGGTACAGTCAAAGACACCCATACCCTATAGTGCAGGCACTGTGCTCTTGAGTATGTAAGGGAGGCAGTTTTTAAGATTGCAAATTACTTGATGGTCCTCTTATTCAGAGGTGAGTTCTATGTTCCTTCCCCTGAAATCTGGCTGGGTCTATGACTGTTTCAGTCAATGAGTTCATTGGAAGTAATGTTAAGTAACATAAAAAGCCACACAGCTTCTGCCTTGTTTGCTAGAATACTGACCCCTAGGGTCCCTGAGCCCCCACATCTGATTACCCAAAGACCACTTATGTAAGAGAGACCAAAGACAGGTGCTCTGGTCAGCAGTCCTGCTGAGCCTAGCCTTCCAGCCACATCACCTTCCTGACCAACTCAGAGTAACGAGTGACCCCATTGAGTGACCACAGTCGATGCCACAGAACAGAAGCATCTCTCAGCTGAGCCCTACCCCAAATTCCTGACACACAGCCTTGTGAGATATAAAATGGTTGTTGTTTTAAGCCACCAAGTTTGGGGACAATTTGTTATGAAGCAACAGATAACTGGAACCACATCCAACAGAAATCCATGCACGCATGCACCAAAAGATATGCATAAGAATGTTTATTGTATCACTGCTTGCAAAAAACAATTGGAAACCATCTAAATCTCCATCAAAAGTAGATTTTAAAAATCATGATATATTCATACAATGGAATACATTTCAGCAGTGAGAATGAATGAATCAAAGCTACAGGGACCATCTCAAAACAATAGTGGGCAAAAAAGCAAGTTGCAGAGTGATACATACAGCTTGGTAGCATTTATATAAAGTGTCAAATTATGAAAAACAGTACAATAGCTTGTTTGTGGATACTTACCTATGTAGCAAAAACA
The DNA here is from genome assembly GCA_004023965.1 of Spilogale gracilis. Lineage (NCBI taxonomy): Eukaryota > Metazoa > Chordata > Mammalia > Carnivora > Mephitidae > Spilogale > Spilogale gracilis. The sequence continues at coordinate 72,406 of PITA01000524.1, forward strand.
TAACCACATGCAAGGGAATGAAGAACAGTGAATTCGTTATGGTGGAGACCAAGTGGGAAGGGGTCCATGGGGAGCTTCAATGTTCCCAGTTGTTCTATGTCTTTAAAGAAAATCTGGAATAAATATAAAAATATGTTGTGCTCTGACAAAGCTGAGAATGGCTCCTGCAGGGGGATATTTCAAATATGTAACAACTCCTAAGATAGTGGCAACCAGGTGTGCCCCACGTCCTACCCATGGGCTGAAGCAGGCATTAACTCTTTAATTGCCAGGTGGCAGAGATATCTAGAAGGTCCTCATTGTGGAAAGCGTGGTAATCCAAGGGCTCAGCATGGCAGCCACATAACGGCCTGTATGAATGTAGTTCAGTGTTGTTGTTGTTGTTGTTTTTTAAAGATTTTATTTATTTGACAGAGAGAAACACAGCCAGAGAGGGAACACAAGCAGGGGGAATGAGAGAGGGAGAAGCAGGCTTCCCGCCGAGCAGGGAGCCTGATGTGGGACTCGATCCCAGGTCTCCAGGATCATGACCTGAGCCGAAGGCAGTCGCTTAACCAACTGAGCCACCCAGGTGCCCCTGTAGTTCAGTGTTTTAACAACCTGGACATCCCAGCTGAATATAAGCTTAGGATTCAGGAGTATTAATTACACTAATCAATTATATTATTCTCAACTTTAAAATACTTCATATTTTTTTAAAGGATGTAGATAAGAAGGGTGCTGACCATCACAGGAGTGGAGGACAGGGAGGCAGAGCCACCTGGCCACAGTGGAACAGGGGACATGGCAGGAAGTGGCCTTCACTGTTCCTAACCAAAGCTCCCCCTGTCCCATAGAGCCAGCACTCCTGCACGATTTTTTACTTCTCTGGTTCATTCCTCGAACACCAGGTCCTCACTGAGTGCCAGGTCCTGGGGACACAGGAATGACTGGAAGAATGTTTCTGCTCTCAATGTCTTATACTGTGGCCAGGGGGCAACAGGGTGCCGGCCACAGGAGGATGAGTAGATCAGAGCAGAGAGGCAGTTGGACAAGAGTGACAAAGGGCCTATGGTGGTAAATTGGGCAAAGAGCGGGAAAGGGTGGGCAGGGTGATAAGGTGTAGAAGAGAGGGTTATGGTATAGGGCAGTCTTTCCGGAACACCTGATTTCCTAAAGATGATCAGCAGGTAAAGCAGAGCAGGACAGGGCCACCAGTGAACTAGTCTGCCAGCAGTGGGATCAGTGGTAGGGGTGAGACTTGGAATAGGGCATCCATTTAATTCCACCTCCCAGCTAGACCCTGGGAAGACCCTAGCTATCTTCAGTGAACCTGGGCAGAGCTGTTGGGCCCTTCCTTGAGGAAGGGGGAAGGTCAACTCAGGCAGGGCATTGTTCAGAGCTGGCATGCAGGGATATGAGGCTTGAGACTTACCTAGCAGGGTGGAGGCCAGGAGGGAGAAGCCCGGTGGTATGTGACCCAGAGGTGGGCCATCCCCCCACACTCAGAGGCCACCAAATGGCCATCATGTCACAGCCTAGATGTCCGAAAGAGCCTTTGGGGTCACCCAGAACATCTTTCCTCAGCCTTGCTGTAAAGCTTGTACCACAGCAATAGTGGGGCACAGTTGGGAGGACAGATCGCTCCATTCCGGCCAGCTTCAGCCCAGGATACCTGAGTTCATCTGAGGATATCCAGGTCAGGTCCAGAGGCTGGAAGGTGTCCAGGAAAGTAGGAAGGGAAGCAATGGCAGTTGTATCTCCTGTCTCTTGCCCACAATCATGGATTTGAGCCTGAATGAATTCATGGCTCTGCCCCAATTACTTGCCCCCCCACATACACACACACACACACACACACACACACACACACACACACACACACACACTGGCCTCCTTGCCTCCTGCAAAGCCCTGACCAGTCATGCTCCCCTTAGCAGTCATACTGGACTGTCTTCTTATATTACTTTATTTTGGTACCTCAGGTGCAGAGGCTCAAGTTAATCATAACCCTCAATAAAGCACACACGGACTAATTCTTACTTTGTTTTGTGTATTTTATTCTCCCTTCACCTCATCCACCTCCCATTTCCCTCTTGTACCCCATAGGCACTGACCGAATATATTTGAACTACAGCCTTGATATGCCTGAAGGATAAAATGTCTAGTGAAATTTGATGTGGATTTATGTGTTGTCAATAAACGCTTAATGCAGTGGCTCTCAAAATATGGTCCAGGGATCCACAAGGTTAAAACTATTTTCATAACACTAGGACATTATTTGCCTATGCCATCTCATTCTCTCATGAATGTATGGTGGGGTTTTCCAGAGTCTATATGATGTGTTACATCAGACCACAATGAATCCGTAAGCAGATATAAGAATCCAGCTGGTTCCTATAAAGCCAGATATTTAAGAAATTTACAAAATGTTAAACAATGCCACTTCTCACTACATTTTTTATTTTGGAAAATAAAACTATTTTTAATAAAACATGTAATGGATTTGTCTCTTTTAAAAATACATACATGGTTTAAAATTTTCAGTTTCTGATGATGATAAATACACAGCTGTAACCCACATAAAATCTCTTTGGGGTCTTTAATAATATTTAAGTATTTGGTTCTGAGACCAAAGTTTGAGGGTTGCTGATATAATATTCCTAACAGTGCTTCTGCTTCCATGGTGGCCTGCTGTATTCAGAGATCCAATCCCTTGGAATATACAACCAGGATGCCAGTGATTTCTGGCTGCCGTCGCCAATGCCACTATGAATATCCTCATTCATGCCCCCATTTGAAGAATTTTGTTGGGACCTATACCCAGGAACGGGATCTCTGAGCCAAAGAGCATACACATACTTAATTATAATAAAGAATTTTTTCCAGACTGGCTGTACCTGTTCACACTCCTACACTCAGGGTACACAGAGTCCTCAGCTCCCCACACACCTGCCAACACCTGGTATCCATCACCCACCCTTCTAATTTGCCATTCTGATGGAAACAAATGGTAATTCCTGGTTTTGATGTGTGTTTCACTGGTTATTGGTGAGTTGAAACATCTCTTCACATATTTCAGTCACTTGGGATTCCTCTTCTGAGCATTGCTCATTCATATAATCACCCATTTTTGTATTGGGTTTCCTGTTCTTATCTTATCGATTTTGAATCCTTTGAACAGTTTTGGTCAGTGCTGTTCAAAGAGGGGAACAGCTGCCTGTCTAAGAAATATCTGTTAAATCAAAGTATTTTGTTTCTTTCATCAAAAAATTCTTGCTATTAGAAGGAAAAACTCAGCTAAACTAAATAGTATGTTTAGTGATCATAGTTGATTGACAACATCTCCTTGCAATTTCTGGATAGAATTCCTTGTTGATTTTCCTAAGCTGCCATTTCTTTTTCTCAATGCCCTTTACTAAATGGAAATATCAATCTTTAATATTGATATTGTTGTCTCTTTTTCTGCCTTATGGTTTGTACCTTTTAGATCTTGTTTAAAGAATCTTTGCCATTTGAACTTAAGTTGGATATGAGATAAAAATATTGAACCAACGGGTTCTTATCACTTTTGTGTAGGTATAACAATTAAAAAAAATAAAATGGTCTTTTCCCATGCCAGGCCACACACCGAAAAATTTCTCTACACCTTCTACTATTGATCTTACATATGTCATTCTCATTTAGATCTTCAATTTATCTGGAGTTTATCTTTAAATATGATTAAGTGTATGAATACAACTTTATCTTTTTCCATATAGTCAGTTGTCCCAGTATGAGCTCCCAAAACCTGTTCTTTCCAGTTGTCTCATGTTGCTATCTTTATCTTGTCCCTGTATATTGATAGGGCAGTTTCTGGGCTCCTTGTTCTGGTCTATTATCTGTGTGTGTGGTGTGTGTGTGTGTGTGTGTGTGTGTGTGTGTGTGTGTGTGTGTGTTCCTGCACTCCATATTATTATTACAGCTTATAGTATCCTTATTGTCTGGCAGAAAAAATACCCATTATATGAATTCAGATATTGGTTTGGCTGTTTTAACAGAGATCATAAAGCAGAAAGTGAGCAAAATGAAAGTTAATTGTCTTTTGTATCCATTTCTGAGCTGGTAGGCAGTTCTATTGCCCGTGGTCACCCACATTTCCAGGTTCCATCAACTCTATTGTTCCTCTCTTCCCTTAGACATGAACCTCATCCGCTGGGAGAAAAGGTGGCTCACTGTTCTAGCATACGAAAAGGAGAGGGATGTCCTTTTAAGGACATGGTCCCAAAGTTGCCCATACATCTACTCAAATTTCATTGACCTAAACTTGGTTACAAGCCACATCTTGCTGCAAAGGATTCTGGGAAACACATGCAGCCATATGCTTGGGCTCAAACTGGGGAGTTCTATGCAAAAGAAAAAGGTGTAGAAAGAATATTTTGTTATTCTTTTTTCAAAATTGACTTACTACTCATGGACCTTTATTTTTCCATATAAGCTTTAGAATGTATTCATTGACATCTTTGAGAAATCCAGCAAACTTTTTTTAGTAAGATTGCTTTTCACTTTATAGAATACCGTGGAGGTTGTTAACATCCTTACGATGTCAACTCATCTTTTAACATTTCCTTCTGTAGACAGCTTGTTCTCTCAAAGAGAGCCTTGTTTGCTTTCCATTAGATTAATTCCTAGGTCCTATGATACTGTGAATAGTATCTCCATTTTGATTATATGTTCTGGCCAGTAATACGTTATAGGGCAGGGAGGGACAAACTATGGCCTACAGCTCCAATCCAGCCCGTGGCCTGTTTTCATATGACCCATGGAGCTAACACTTGTTTTCATGCTTTTAAAGGGTTGTTAAGAGAAAGAAAGGAAAAGAAAAAGAATGGAGGATGGGAACCATCTGTGGCCTGCAAAGCCAAAAATCATTAGCTGTTTAGCTGTTTATAGCTAGTTGGCCAGCCCCTGGTATAAAGATAAGCTGTGGATATTTCTAAGTCAGTCTTTCATCCTGCCGCGTCATGAGTTTGCTTACCAGTTCTCATCATTTTTCTGTTGATTTACTTGGCGCTCCATGCAGTTAATAGTGTCTTCCACAAAAGACAGTTTTTTTCTTCCATGTCAATCTTTACACTTCATATGCCTTTCCCTTCCTTTACAGCTGTGACCAATCACTGTAATACTATGTTTAAAAAAAAAAAAACAGTCATGACAGTATAAGTGTAATTGTCTTGTTCCAAATCTTAATGAGAATGGGGCACCTAGCTGGCTCAGTTGGAAGAGCATGTGACTCTTGGTCTTAGGATCATGAGTTCGAGCCCCATGTTGGGTGTAGAGATTACTTTTTTAATTAATTAATTAATTAATTAATTAAAACAATAAATCTTAGTAAAAATGAACCTAAGCTTTCTCCATTAATTGTGATTTTACAGTAGGTTTGTGGCATATACACTTTATCGAGGAAACTCCCTTCTATTCTTGGTTTTCTTAGAGGCCTCTACTCAGAAATAGATGCTAGAATTTCTTAAGTACTATTGAAATAACTGTATGATTTTGTCCCTTCACTCATTAATGTGAAGAATTGCATGATAGATTTTCTGATGTTAAACTATCCTTGCCCTCCTAGAGCAAACCCCAGGTTTACTATGCTCGTGAGTTAAATAAGTCTATAATTTCCTGTTCTGTCCTCATCGTATTTCAGAATCTACATTATACTAAGCAGCCTTATCAAATTAATTGATATTTTTCTTGTCTAACACTGGAAGAAATTTATTAAGAAAGCAATTTTAATAAAATTCATCTATAAGACTGTCTGGACCTAGACTTTTTGGTAAAAAGAACTGTGCTATCATTTCAATTTTTTAAATAGCTATTGAAACTTTTTATTCCTTCTCCAGCCTATTCATCATTCTGTGTTTTTCAGGACTGTATTAATTTTGCTCATTTGTATCAGTTTGTTACCATGTGGCTCTTCTTACTATTATGAAAGTCCTAGAATATCATTCCTTTGTAATTAGCCTTTTTTTATTCTACATTGTATTTGCATATTTCTTCTATTCTTTGATCAGTCATATTGATTTATTCTAAGAAGCAACTTTTGACATTTGGCGTTCTATCTTTTTTTTATCTCTATTTCCTCAAATTCCTTATTTTATTATTTCACTCCTTCTTTCTTCTGTTTGCTTTATTGCTGTTTTCCAACTTCTTGAGTTGAATCCTTAGCATGCTTGTTTCATTTATTCTTGTTTTCTGATAAATGTATCTAAAGCAGTATATTTTCCTGGGAGTCTTTTTTTTTTTTAAGCTGTGTCTCAATATCTGGCCATATAGAATTTTTATGGTCATTCGAGTCTAGGTATTAGATAATCCCCCCTGGTGATTTCCTCTTTAATCTGGGTGTAATTTACTAGGATGTTATATAGTTTCCAGACATTCAGAATGTTTGCAGTTATCCTTCAGTCCCTGATTTATGATTTTATTGCATGGTAATCAGAGAACATAGTTTTATGAAGTTGGTGCCTTTAAGCCTACACTGAGGCTTCCTTTGAGGCTCAGCAAAAAGACGATTTTTTCAAATGCTCCATTCATGCTTCAGTAACATTTGCGTTCTCTGTGCAACATTTTGTATGCCTATGTAAATTTGAGTTTATTAATTGTGTCTATCAATTCTTTACATCGTTCTTGATCTGCTTGGTCGATCAGTCTCTAAGACGTATTAAAACTGACAACTACAACTACCAGGTTACCAAAGTAATCTTTCTAACACAAAAATCCAACCACATCACTTCCATTGCTTTCCAAAAAAAGAGAGAGAAACAAATTTTCTGCTGGGCTTGAGTTAATGCCTCTCTTCTCTAGGCCTGGCTCCTCTCCTCCCTCGGTTCATCCCCTCTCCATCCACAGCCCTCTCCCAACACACCCCTCGAGCTCACGCCACCTTGAAATCCTTGCCATGCACAAGCACGAGGGACACCCTTCCTCTCACGCTCTGTGTCTGCGTGTTGTGACTCTTCCCTCTGGAATTTTCTCCTGAGGCATATCTAGCTCCTCATAAATATCCACTTGCCCTTCAAGATTCAGCTCAGGTTTTTCCAACCGCATCCACCACCATGGCCCCATAGACAGCTGGACCACGGCCAGGCCTCACCACCTCCAGCTCCCCTAAGAGCGCATGCCCCCCTCCACCTCTGAGCCTCTGCCCAGGCTGCTGTTCCTTTGGGAAGGCTCTTCTCCAGATGCTCCCTGTTCTGCCACATCTTCTCAACCTTCTCCGGACCTCCCTTTCTCTTACAAACAGTTCCTCCCCCAGTTGTGCGTGCCTCCTTCAGATCCAACTTGCAAACATTTATTGGGTGCCCTTCCCCTTCGCGCCCCCGCACCCCCCTCCTCCCTACCTCCATGTGCTACCCTTGTGCCTGACACCGAGTAAAGGGGTGAGTGGGACTCCAGGGCCTTCCCTAGAGGAATTCATATTCTGGAAACTGAAGTGACAAACCAAATACACATGGGGTCCCAGGAGGCGCTGTAAACCCATCAGAGGCCAGATGAGGACCGTGAGACCCTGTCCTAGGTCCTCAGACGCCACCACTGCTTGTGTTTGAAAATGTGGGCCCCACGTTACCCCGTGGCCCAACTTTTCAAGAGAAGCCATGAATCTTAAAACGTTGCTAAGGGGGCGCATGGGTCGCTCAGTCATTTAAGCGTCCAACTTGGTTTTGGTGCAGGTCGTGATCTCATGGGTAGTGGGATTGAGCCCTGTGTTTGGCTCCACGCTGAATAGGGAGTCTGCTTGAGGCTTTTCTCCTTCTGCCCCCACTCCACCATGCTCGCTCACTCTCTCTCTCTCTCTAATGAACAAATACACCTTTTTTTTTAAAAAAAAAGATTTTATTTATTTGACACAGACAGAAAGAGAGCACAAGCAGGGAGAGCTGCTTGGTGGAGGGTGAGGGAGGAGCAGGCTCTCCTTGGAGCAAGGAGCCCGATGCGGGGCTCGATTTCAGGAGCCTAGGATCATGACCTGAGCCAAAGACAGATGCTTAACCGACTGAGCCAGCCAGGCGCCCCTGAACAAATAAATCTTAAATAAATAAATAAAACTGTCAGCTCATTCGAATGTCTCTGAAATGGTGTTGTGCAAATCTAGCGACTCTGTTGGAAAGGGGATGAACCGACAGCCTGCTGCCGTCCAGGCTTCAGCCTCTGGTCTGGAAGCATGTGGAGAGGGCATCGAATCCAGCCAGAAGGGAGGTTCCCTGGGGAGAGGCCACTTGAGTGGGTGCTGGATGATGAGCAAGAAGGAACAGCACAGAGGAGCTGGGGAGAATGTTGCAAAAAGAGGGGTGAGAGAGCAAGTACTAACCTCAAGGGCTCTGACTGGCACCCCACCCTACCCGCCCAGGAGCAGGGAAGGCCGGGCAAACCTCCCTGGGAAGCTGTGCTTCCAACTCAGGTTGCATAGAAAGGACAGCTCCCTTTGCGGGCCTCTCGCCTGCCTCTCCCCTTGCCCACTGCCCCCCCCAGGCCTGGCCCTCTCTCCAGGACTAATGGGGAGGATGGACTCCTTTGCCCCACCTGGGCCGGCACCAGGGGAAGCCGGATTCAGGGACCCGAGGCCAGGACCAGAGCGAGGCTTACTTGATGGAGCTAGAGCCCTGGCTTTTGGGGGGTGATGATGGGTGGGGCAGACCTGCCGCACCCAGACACCCCTCCGCAGACCCAGCGCACCCCTGCTGGAGAACAGCGTCTTCTGTCACTGTGAGCCTGGCCAGGACGGCCCAGGACACAGGTGGACGGGAGGTTCAAAGAGAGAGGTGCCCTCTACAGCCTACTCCCCCGGGGGACCCAGCCCCAGCAGGTGTGTACCCCACTGCGTTGTTTTATCGTCCATGTTTAATGGAGCTTGCTGTTTTCTGAGGGCTGGAGAGTTACAGGAAGAGCTCTGTGCACGAGCAGATCGAAGAGGGCCTCCCACTGTTGGTCGGGGGCTCAGGGCCACAGAGGCGAGAACAGGTGTGGATGGGCTTGCCGGCCGGCTCTGAGCCTGGCAGTGGGGGCCCACGCACCCACCCCGCTGCCAATCCGAGAGGGGCACACATTCGCTAGGCACCTCCTGGGTGTCAGGGGACGCAGCTGACACTCTGGGAACCCCGCCCTGAAGGGACTTGAGTGCAGTGGGCGCCTGGGGGCTTCAGAAGCAATGCACCGCAGGGAGGGCAGGCAGACTCTGTCTTGAGAAGCAGGGGAGAATTAGCCCAAATGACAGGGAGCCCCTCCTGGGCCGTGGGAACAGCCTGGCAAAGGCACAGAGGTGTGAGCACCCTGCAGTAGCACCAAGTGCCAGCTAGCTCTCTGGTGGGACAGTTCAAGGGACTCAGAGACCGCGGGGAACGCTGTGGAGACTGAGCCTCGCCTTGCAGACAGTGGGGGGCATGGTGGCAACAGAGGAGAGAGGGGAGCCCTACCGTGCGGGGCCAGACGCTGTGAATGAGGCAACAGGCGAAGTCTGCCTGCAAGAGAGAGCCCACAGGACTTGGTGGCGATCCCACACCGGGGGCCCGGACCTGCTAAGCAGCCAGCCCCCCCGCTCAGGGCATCGGAGGGCTGCCAAGCGCCCCCGCTGCCCAGAAGGCAGACCTTGATTCCAGGGACAGGCTGGTGGACCAGAAGTTTTTGCCAGAGAAGCGCTCTGTGCACATAGCTTTGTGAGGTCTCCCTGTCTGGAGGCCCGAAGGGATACCCGGCTTCGCTCAGAGCCCCAGGGATTCTGTTCCAGGCACTGTCCTCCTTTGGAGCCTCAGGGCCCTCTGTCGTGGCAGCAGGAGCTAAGGGACCCAGGCAGTGTCCAGGACCCAGACTGTGGGGCGCTTTGGGAAACAAAACCCTGCCCGCAGCGGGCCGGCCAGAGGGGGGGTGGGGCTGGTCGTTTAATCCAGCTCTCCCTGGAAGACAGTGTGACGCCCCCCAGGGGTCTTTCCTTCTCTGCTTCTGCAGGCCAGGCCCTGTGCTAACTGACCGCAGGCTTAATTTCATCCACTCCTCACAAACTTCCGGGTCAGGCGCTTGCCCTTGGCCTTGTCTAATAGATGGGGAGACTAAAGCTCGAGGAAGAGTCAGGCTCTTGTCCCTTAGAAGTTAGGATCGCCTGAGTCCGCCCTTTGCAGAGGCTGAGTTGTTCTGTTTTCTTGGGCTTACTAGCCCTACTCTGTGTGCTCGCGTGCCTCCCGGCCCGGCGGGAGAAGGAGCCCACTCCTGGGAGACGCTCGCCTCCCGCAGCAGCTGGGGGGGGGAGGTTGTCAGGCAGGTGGAATGGCCTGGTCCCAAGCGACTTTTCCTATTTTATTTGTTCTTTCTGCCTCAAAGCAGAAGAGAACCCTCCCCACCACCCAAATTCTTGAAGTTCCAGAAATTTTCAAAGAGACCTCCTGCAAAAAGACAGGGCGCCGGTACCACGTGACCTTGGGCGGGTCACACAGCCCCCCCGCCAGCATGGGGCAAAAGAGGCGGGTGGGGTGGGAGAGCTCCCCGAGCAGGGAGGTTGCCCCCCAGCCCTGAGGGTGGGGCTGTCCAAGCACATAGGCAGCCGCTCAGACTCCCAAGGGCAGTCACAGAGCCCCTGGGGACATAATTGAGAAACTTGCATATCCCCCAGCCCCGCCCCTCTTCCCAAGGGGAGCGTGGGCTGGGTTCAGGGGCCCAGGAGAGACCTCTGGAGGAGGGGAGGCAGGAGGATGTCCTTTCCACACACCCCTTCCCAAAGCCCCCCGAGCCTGCAGCACTTGACTCCGCCTTGAGTCAACACATCCCCGGCCAGCTCAGTTCCTCACACCCCTAGCGAAACAGAAGTTTTCCCTGGGGTGGCAGGTTTCAGGCTTGCACGCCCCCCACCCCAGCCCCGCAGCCACAAGCCCCAGCACCTATCCCTGCAGTATCACTGAAGGGAGACACAGCCCCCAGACACGCCCAGGTGACTTCTCAAGTCTGCGTCCCTGGGACCCCGCGCCTCCAGCACACTCACTGCCATACTCCCACGGGCACACGGCATCCCATGCACACACATTTACACACCAGGACACAGGTGCGCGCACTCACACACATTTCCACTCCCATATCCTTGCCCCCAGCGCGCGGCCAGCACGTGCTAGGGAACGCCCCCTCTGCCACGAAGGGTACTTCCTTTTAAATCAATTCTTTCTCCACCGCCAATCCTATCAAGGCAGTTGGGGCTAGCAAGCTTGAACACTGTTGGAACATTGTATCCATCTCTCTTCCCAGCAAGGAGGCCCGCTGCAAACTCAGAAGTGTCCCACAGACGGCCACATCTAGCGAGAATTAGAGTCATTTCTGTTTGTGTTCCTTCCTGTAAATGGCGGGTGATAAGGTTTTCTGTGTACGGGAGTGGTATGGTTTCCTTTCAAACTGAAGGCTTTTTTTTTTAATGTATTAATCTAGGAGCGCCTGGGGGCTCAATCTGCTAAGTGTCTGCCTTCAGCTCAGGTCTGCCTGGGATCGAGCCCCTCATCGGGCTCCCTGCTCAGCGGGGTGCCCGCTTAGTCTGCTTCTCCCTCTACCCCACCCCCACTTGGGTGCTCTCTCTCTCACACACATAAATAAATAAAATATTTTTAAATGAATTAATCTAAAGAAAAACAGCATATAATAATGGTGTAGAAAGTTCCAGAAAATGAGGCGCCTAGGTGGCTCAGTTGGTTAAGCGACTGCCTTTGGCTCAGGTCATGATCCCGGAGACACGGGATTGAGTCCCACATTGGGCTCCCTGCTCGGCGGGAGGCCTGCTTCTCCCTCTCTCACTCCCCCTGATTGTGTTCCCTCTCTCGCTGTGTTTCTCGCTGTCAAATAAATAAAATCTTAAAAAAAAAAAAAAAAGAAAAGAAAAGAAAGAAAGTTCCAGAAAATGGCACAGGTGGCCAGATTTGACTCACACATCACCTCCAACAGAAGCCCTCTCGGACCCTCCTCCTCCCTGGGGTGCCCCAGAGTCTCGGGTGCGTCACCAAATGCTTTTCCATCTGGCGTCCCTGCAGACCCCAGGCCCCCTGAAGTCACCCTGTGGATCTGCCAGGTGGGTGCTGGTTTGGTTGCGTGGGCGCCCTAGGACTCAGACCCTGGGCTCCACCCCATGTGACCACCCTGTTCACGCTCTGACACATTCCTGCCATCTTCGGAGCCAGTCCCATCGGACTGATTGGCTCCCAGTCCGGAGGCACAGTGTTGCCCAACCTAACCTTATCTCCTTCGAGGAGCCCTGACCGCTCCCTAGAGGCGCACCTCAACTTCCGCACTGCTGGCCAGACCCTCCATGGGGATGCCCCCCTCCGACCCCCACTCCTCCAAACCCACCACCAGCCTCCTTCCTCCCCAGACCGCGCCAGCACCACCGCTCAGCTCTGGCCCTGCCTCAGCACCCCAGATGGAAAACTCTGGTGTTGTCTATCTGTCCCTGCCTGAGGGTCCTCTCTGAGTCAAGGATCATGAGGCCTGAGGCTCACACCTCCCTCCTGCCACGGCCCCCACACCTCAGGTTCTACTCACTGCCTCCCTGAACCAGCGCCCAGGCCTTTGAGGAGCTCTGCCTTCAAGACTCAGTTCAGATGATGCTATTCTCTCTTCAGCCTGCCGTGGCTCCCCATCACCCACAGAGAGAAGTGTGAGGCAACTGGGCATCTACACAGCCCCCTCTATGAGCTGTAAACTGCGTAGGTGTCCCACACACAGTGCCTCATGTGATCGTCACAATAGCCTGCCGTCCCTATTTACAGATGAGGAAACTGAGGCTCAGAGACGTGAAGTCAGGTCCTGAGGACAGATGAGCGCCAAGGACAGTCTGCGGAGGGAGTCATGTACAAAGTAGCCCAGCGCATGAGGGTGTTTTGTGAGTTGGGGAGAGGCCGGGTATGACTAGAATTAGGGGTCCATGTCCAGCAGGGGTGAAGCAAGCCCGGAGGCCCAAGGAGCGACAGGCTGTGGAGTGGGAGTGGAGAGAACAGAGGACATCCTAGGAAGACAGGAGGGCGGGGGAGGGCGAGGGGCCAGACCCAGGGAGCAGGGAATCCAGAGGAAGGGGACCCACTTTCCTGCTAGGGTAGCCAGCTGGGGGTTTCAAGGTCCACGGAGGAGGTCACAGGTTCTCGAAGGCATCAGTCTAGGGAGCACCCGGGCCTGGCTTTCTCGTTCTATTCTTCTTACCCCTCCTGCCACTTGTCACCTCGGGCGCTGATTGATCTGGCTTTCATCTCTCCCAAGCCCGCCAAGCACGCCAAAATGTGAATTCCACCAAGGCAGGGGCTCCCTCCGTTTTGTTCCCTGCTGAATCCCCACTGTCTGGCCCCAGGCCAAGATCCACAAAAATATGAGGAATGAATGTATGAATAAATGCATTTGCCATGGAACGCCCAGGGGGCTCAGCTAAGTGTCCGACTCTTGATCTCAGCTCAGGTCTTGATCTCGGGGTCGTGAGCTCGAGCCCCACGCTGGGCATGGAGCCTAACTTAAATAAAGAAATAAGTAGGGCGCCTGGGTGGCTCAGTTGGTTAAGCCACTGCCTTTGGCTCAGGTCATGATCCTGGAGACCCGGGATCAGGATCGAGCCCCACATCAGGCTCCCTGCTCGGCAGGAAGACTGCTTCTCCCTCTCTCTCTCCTTCTCCACTCTCCCTGCTTGTGTTCCCTCTCTCACTGTGTTTCTCTCTGTCAAATAAATAAAATCTTTAAAAAAAAAAAAAGAAAGAAGTAAATAAATTTTTAAAAGTAAATGAATTTATTGTATTTGTATCTGGGAAGACAGAAAGGAAATCCGTTTGAGGAGAAAGAAAACCAACTCCCTCCCCCTCCCTTCCTCACTATCCCTCCCCCATGCTCAGCAGGTGATCAGTGCCATCCTGGAGGGTGTTCCTTAGCAAACTTTTCTTCTTTTTTCTTTTTTCTCCTCCAAGTCTCCTCTTTCTCCAGCTAGATCTGGAAGGGCAGGGGCGCAGCGCACACACCTCTGACTACACAGAGGCAGCAGGCATGGTACGCAAGAAGGTGAGAGAAGGAGTTATCCCGCTCCCCTACCCCCCCAACCCATCACTGCCGTCCCTCCCCCCCCACACACACACACACACTGCGGCCCTCCTTGGCTGAATTTCCTCCCTGAACTACGGTTGCTTAGTCAGCCTGGGGTGTGGGGGATGACACCTCTTTACCTCCCACTGGAGGGACCCAGAGGGTGGGGACCTCTGTCCTCTGGTTTTGTCTTATTTTCTTCTGGGATGGGGTCTGCTTTTAAAGGGCACCCAGAGACCCACAGACCTACTTACTACCTGCCTACCTCTAGACACTGACCATGTAGTAAGGCAAGAGAAGGAGAGCTTGTCACCAGCATTGCGGCTGTGTTCTCTGGAAACCAGAAATGTTCCCAACGCATGATTGGGGGTCAACAAATACTGTCACTCGGACTGGCTTGTTTTCCCCATGGTATAGAGAAGCTTGAGGAAAAAGCTTTGACTCCCAGATCATAACAAGAACCTTCTTGCTAACCATGACCAAAGTGACCCAAAAACTGAGAAACCACGAAATGGTCACCATTCATTGGTGCCATGCTTTCCTGTGAGTTTCCCTGGCGGGCAACAACTCTCTCGGGATAGAAATCACGTGCCCGGCTTACAAGTGGGGGCAGCTCTGAGGGTCCCCGCCAGACTGGGGTGACAGGGGAGTGGGTGGGAGCAGGACATTCCTAGGCCCTACCCTGCCGCGCACTGCCCAGAGAAAACTCTGATCCAGAGTGGGTCTCTGGGGATGGGCTGTGGAGAGATGCGACCACACCCCTCAAGGGCAGGGGTGAAGGGCAGCTCAGCTGGGACACAAAAGCTGGGTACGCAAGCCAAGAGCTGCTGGCATTTCCCTGGGTGGGCAGGGGTGGGGGGAGAAGGGTGGGCAGCAGGGTGCGAGCAATCACTAAGGCCTCCCATAGTTTCCTCTTTAAAAACCCCAAGCTTGGGGCGCCTGGGTGGCTCAGCTGGTTAAGCGACTGCCTTCAGCTCAGGTCATGATCCCGGAGACGCAGGATCGAGTCCCACATCGGGCTCCCTGCTCGGTGGGAAGCCTGCTTCTCCCTCTCTCACTCCCCCTGCTTGTGTTCCCTCTCTCGCTGTGTTTCTCTCTGTCAAATAAATAAAATTTAAAAAAAAAAATAAAAATAAAAAAAAATAAAAACCCCAAGCTGCACAACGCACAGCACTTCTCAGATCCACGTTCCTGGGTGGTTGAGCAGAAGCAGTGGGGAGCAGGGACTCCATTCCCATGCCCTCTTGGCCCCCCACCAGGCCACAGGGCCCAGCCTTGACCAGATCTCCCGGCTTCTTCGTGTCCAGCCTATCATCCTTCAGGAAAGGCTCGGCCTTTCCTGGGAGACCAAGATCCCTAAGGCAGGCTCAGTATCCTCTCTGTGGGCTCCTGTGTCTCGGTGAGTCCCACCTTAGCTGATAGAGAGAGAGAAACTTCAGAGCCTCCTGCTCCTGGGGGAAGATGTGCTGAGCACTGAGCTTATCTTGGGCCCTGTCCTGGGCTTGCCTCCTGACCACTCTGCACGCCCCGGCCGGTGGGGGTCTGCTTGGTCCAAGGCAGATGGCCCTCCGACGCAGGGTCTAGAGCCTATGGAAGCAAGGCTGGAGCGATCTGAGCTGAGGCCTGGGCCCCGGGGCTCTGGGACCGAAGGGAGAAGAAGCCGCAGGTGCCACTGGAGGGAGAAGATGGGAACCGCAAAGGGAAAGGGAAGTAGAGACAGAGGGGCGGCCCTGGCCCTGGCCGGAGAGTGTAGGGGAGAGGCGTGGAGGTGAGCACCGTACCCTCCACAGCCTTGGTGACGGAGGCTTCTAGTCCAGGCTGCACGTCTGCCCTTTTGCCCCCTTTTCTTCCAGCAAATGGCTCTCTCTCTCTCTCTCTCTCTCTTCAAATGGCCCCGCCAGCAAGCTCTCAGCCCATTCCCTGGCCATTGGTTTAATCCACATTCAGGGAAACTGTGGCCCCAACAGCCCGGGCGCCTGCCTCCTGTTTCCCATATGGAATCTGCCTCTCAGCCAGCTGCTAGCAGGCATTCGGGAGAAGGACCCCTGCTTCCCGGCTGGGCCCTGGGTTTTGTGATTGTCGTCATTAACACATAGCAATTGAAAAATCAGCTTGATGCCCAGAACTCACATCACCTTCAGAGCAGCTGTTGCAGTAAATACCGTGCGCTAGTCTTTGAGCCCCAAGGGACTGAGGACCTTGTTTTGAGCAACGTCCAGAGTCTACAATAGTGTCTGTGCTTGATAAATACTTGTGGGAATGAGTGACTGACTGAATGAACGAATGAGTGATGGAAATACTAAGACTCACTTGCAATACACCTGGGTCCTATTTGGTTGCTTTCCTGTACTCCGTCAGCCAGCTAAGGGGTGAGCACTGCTGAAGTGCCCATTTTACAGATGGGGCATCAAGAGGTTCAACTGCCTGCCCAAGGTCCCTCGAGCTCCAGGGCACAGAGCTAGACCTTGAACCTACCTCTGGAGTTCTTGTACTCTGACTTGCTCTTCCTGTTGAAAAGGCTCCAGGTGAGGCTTCCTGGTACTTTGAGGGGCTCTGGGGATGTCCCCCACCCAGGGTGTTTTATCACCAGCACTCGGACACCTGCTGCTCCCCGTCCCAGGCTCCTCTCATCTGTCTAAGGGTTGCATGTGTGCTCCAATCCCGCTGGGCCAAAGGAAACGGTAAGTCCCCCACAGCGGAGCTTGAATCAGTTATATGAGCAGCTCTCAAAGCCTGGTGGCCAGCTTCGGGGAGGCTGGGCGGGGCGGGGGGGGTGGCCCTCAGCAGCCCCAGGCCTGCTCCGGTGTCTGCCATCCATTTTACAGGACACCCCCACCCCTCGGCATGTTCCAGCCTAAGTGAGGCTCTGAGTGGGGCTCTGGGGCTGAGTAGAGGATGAGCCCCAGACCCACCAGCACGCGGCGGGGTGGGGGGTGGGGGTTGCAGCCGCAGAGAGCCACCAGGGCTCCAGAGAGTATGACCACCTCTCCCGCCGTGATCAGAGCCACCTCTGCGGCATACACAAAGGTCGGGATGATGACTCAGCTGCAGAATTTGGTAAATATTGTGTCCCTCCCGGGCTGGGAACCATGGACAGAGCACTCGGTGAGGACAAATTGATTGCCGAGCATATGGGAGTCTGTGCTCTGATAACCTCCCTCGGATCCTTCTTTCGGCCAAGGTAAGTATAAAGAAGAAATCAACACAAGTGTTGCTCAGGGTCTGCGTCTGAAAGTGATGCCCCCCGGGGTTGGCAGGGTTCAGAGCACCCTCATTGTGCGCACCCCCACTCTCTTCACCGTTGCCCTCGTGAGGCCTTGGGAACCTCCTAACTGCTCCGAGGCTCAGATGCCCCTCTTGACATGGGGCAACGGAGGCTGACTTTGGCCCACCCGGAGTCCCCTGGCCCTCCCCCTGTGCTCTGGGACAGCTTCCAGCCTGGGGTCTGCCCAGCAAAGACAGGCCCTCTGTGTGACCGGGGCCCTGACCAGCTGCCACACATCCAGGACCCCCCCAGCCTCAGGACCAAGAGAGGAGGTCCTTCTCCCGACTCCCCTGCATCACCCCTGGCCTGGCCAGGACAAGGGAAGGTGGAGGAGGATTTCTTCCATCTCCTTATCCCAAGAAGCATCCCTTATTGGTCACTCCCTGTGCGGGACCCATCCCTGGGGTCTAGGCCACCATTCCCACTTGACAATCGAGGAAACTGAGCCTTGGCTCATCACAAGGCCAATGGCAGAAATGAGAGCTGCCCTTGGGGCTCTAGGCCCCTCGTGGTCACCGTCTCCCATCCACACTGATGCCCTGGGAGAGAAAAAGTGGACGCCGGCCAGGATGACCCCTTGCCTAACTGGATGGTGAGCCCCTGTGGGCAAAGCCTCTCAGAGAGTGCTAGAAGAAAGCCCGGGAAAGGGGCACGCTGCCCTGCCTCCAGTGAGACGCTTCTCTCGTTCGAGTGTTGGCGTGGGTGCCGACCAGCAGAACGAACTTATGCAAGTCACATAACATTTACATCCACATTCTAGAGCACACACGTGCACACAGCCAAGTGGGCACACGTAGCCCCTCCCCCCACTGGCACTCCCCAAGTGCCCCGCGTGTGTGAGTGAGAGAGTGGGTGGGCGCCTGAGTCTCTGGAGCTCGCTCAGAGCCCCCCGCTCTTGGCTCAGCGACAGCTACAGCCCTTATGCACAGGCAGCTGCCTCTGGAGAACAATTTGAAGGCTCCCAGAAGCAGCCTACCCCTCAGAAACCTCCTTCCCCTTCCCCCCAGCTTGCTAGGGGCCTTCCCAAGCCCCTGCTGAGACCCAGAGGGCAAGGGGACCCCAACAGCAGCCCCACGGTGGGCCAGGTATTATGTTGAGAGATTTACACACACCCTTCCGCTCAACCCCCCACAACAACCCTGCAAGATAGACCTTATTTCCTAGTT
Organism: Spilogale gracilis; assembly: GCA_004023965.1. Classification (NCBI taxonomy): domain Eukaryota; kingdom Metazoa; phylum Chordata; class Mammalia; order Carnivora; family Mephitidae; genus Spilogale; species Spilogale gracilis. Next base: position 90,862 of record PITA01000524.1, read on the forward strand.
CATCACCCTTTTGGTGACCCAGGCTCAGGAGGCAGACAGAGGGGCTCAGGTCCCAACGGAAAGTGGCAGAGCGAGCACTGAAGCCCACGTGTCCTGGGTCTACCCCATCAGACTGGGGAAAGAAGCCAAGTGACCGGTTCTTTGGGGACCCTGGCCTGACTCAGAAGAGTCTCAGGAAGCCACAGGTAGAAAGAGAGTGTAGCCCCAAGATGGGACTGTGAGGACCACCCTGAAGGAGATTTCTAGATTTGCAACTCAGCCACCATAGTTCTATAGCTTTTTAGAGCAGTAAGACCTAGAAGTCATGCCCTCACCAGCTGTGCACACGCACGCGTGCACACACACACGCACACACACATGCGTGAGCAAATATACAACCACAAATGTGCCCGTGGCAAGACACACCCTGGGAAGAAGGAAACATCTGCAGGCTGGGGGCAGGGAGAGAGTTTTGGTACCCTAATCTAGAAGATGCCTGCAGACAGAGACCGATACCTGAGAATGCCCCCTACATCCCATTCGTCAACCTCCCCAGACAACTGCTGTCTACCCGGCAGACCCCCAAGGGCTCTCCACCCCGGGCTGGACCGTGTCCTAACTACACTTCATTTCGCTCACTTAAAACCTGGTTAAGTAGCATCTCAAGAGGACACAGAGCTATAATCTGAACATGAGTCTATCTGACCCTACAAGTTTGGGTGCTCGGGGTATTTGGGGTCTGGGGAGATTTGGGGAATGGAAGGAAGAGGTAAGATACTCTGGAGCCTCAGGTTCATTGGAAGAGGGAGGCAGTAAGGGAGATAGAGGCCCTAACAGCCAGCCACCCCTCTTCAGAAATAATTTTCTAACCAGGGCAGGGCTTAGAGAAGTACAGGGCCCAGTGGTGGTGGGCCGACTAGAGAGGCCAGTGTCCTTTCAGCCCAGGACTTGTCATCTGGGGAGGGCTGACGCCAGTAACAAGGACCACTGAGCAACTAGGGCTGGGACACCTGATTGGTGGTAGGTGTGGGCAGTGACACCAGGTAAGATCAGAGGTTGTACACTGGATGAATTTAACCCTCAGCTGTGCTGTCTTTGACCAATACAATGCTGGTCCACAAATGATGTTTTAAAAATCAAATTAGTTGCCAGCATTTAAAAATCAGGAGGCTGCTGAGACTCTAACGATCCTAGCAAGCACCGATCTGTTGCAGGTAAGGAGCAGCTGTCCACTATAGAGACACTAGTACAGCTTGCCGCAGTCCCCGCCACTCCCCATTGCCTACCCCTTGCTTCCATGCTCATCCAGCCAATCCCTGTGGGCCTTGGATTTTGCCAGACCTTGACTGGATCACGTGCCTTCCAGCGCTTCCAGGCCAGGTTCTCAGGCAAGTAGACCTATTTCCAACACCTCCTCAGTGGGTCCAGACCTGCAGCAAGCCCCCATGTGACAGACATACCAAGTGGCACGACCATGTGTGTGAGTAACTTGACCTCCCATGGGCAAACAGAAAATCATACTAAATGAGAAGGCCCATCCCAACACTGAGATTCTGGGATTCTATGAATAAACAAAAGGCAGAAAAAAAAGGAAAATAGAGGTGGTAGGAAGAGGTAACTGGAGCCTTGGTGGTGAGAGTAGGTGGCGAATATGGCTGCCTTTACTGTCTCAGTCTCTGTGATGGGTCTGTTTAGTGGATGTGAGTGCATCATTTAGCTAAACCTCCCCAAAACTTACAGGCTTATAACAATAGCCACTTAGGGGTGCTTGGGTGACTCAGTCGGTTAAGCGTCTGCCCAGTCATGATCCTGGTATTGAGTCCCTGTTCAGCAGGGAATCTGCTTCTCCCTCTCCCTCTGCCCCTCCGCCTGTGAGTGTGCATGCTCTCTCTCTCTCTTTCTCAAATAAGTAAATACATAAGCTTTAAAAAATAGCCACTGATTTAGCTCAACGTTAAGCAAGTGTGTAATTTAGGCTGGGCTTGTCTGGAAGGTTCTTCTGGTCTCAGCAGGCTGCAGACTGATCTTGGCCAGGTTGCTCATGCCTCAGAGATGGGTCAGTGGGGGGCTGGCTGGACTAGGATGGAGCATCTCACACGTCTGAGGCTGGTCCATGGTCGTTTGGGACAATGATGAGGACTGAGCCACCTGTCTCTTGTTGTCCAGCAAAGCTGCTGGGCAGCGTTCTAAGAAAGTGAACGGAAACATAAAAGCCTTCTGGAGACCAACGCCTGGAACTTTTCCACAGTCGCTTCTGCTATGTTCCGTTGGCCAGAGCAAGTTACAAGACTATCCCAGATTCAAGTAGGGAGGAAACCAACTCCATCTCTGGTGGGGGAGCTACAAAGTCACTCTGTGAAGAGTATTAGTATAGGAAGACATGTATAGTATAGCGATTTTCACCATTGATCTACTGCAAGGAGAAAACAGACATGAGTAGACTAAACAAGCTAGACTTCTATTTTTCTCTCCTATAAAAAAGTCCAGAAATGATAGGACGGCTCCTTCGTGACTCAAACTTCCATCTTTCTGCTCTGCCACTTCAGTGCAGCTTCTACCCTTAAGGTTACCTCATGTTCCAAAATGGCCACTGGAGCTCCAGCCATCACATCTTCATTCCAGGCAGGAAACAGAAAGAATTGAGGTGGAAAGGAGGGACAATGCTAGAAAGCGCATACCTTCCCACCCAACAACTTTTGTCTATGTCTCCCCGGTCAATAGTAACTGTGAAGGTAGAAAAGACATGAGGTCCATGAGTTGGGAACCTTGCCACCTGGATAAAATCAACTTTCTGTTAGGAAAAAAAAAGTTATGGAGAAGAGATACTAGGTCTGAAACCAGCAGCACCTGCCAATGGGAAGAGAGGTGGAGGGGAAGAAAGGGAAAGATGTGCTAAAAGGAGTTAGAGTCACAAACTCCCCCTTCCTGGCATCTTAACTATCTAGCAGACAATGAAGAACTCTTTTTCAGCAATTTCATTTGTGAAGTTATATTACCCATATCAAAGTGTGTATTAATATATTCGTACATTTATTAAAAAACATAAACATCCATATACCCAAGAAGTAGGAACGAATGATCAGTCACTACCCCATTAATAGAGCCTATAGACCCGGGACCTGTCCTCAGATCATCCCTCCTGAAGAGGAGACACTCCGACATGTAAGTCTCCCCCCCAGAAGCCCCATCCCTCCAACGGAGAATCCCCAGCCCCAAGCAGGACCCGACTCATACCCAGGCAGTGTCTGCAGGGAGAATCTGGTGGCACCGCTCTGCCCTGGGTGGGGGGGACTCCTTCCCACCGCCGCTCGCCCATGCCTGCCAGGCTCAACTGCATCCTCATCTACTACAAGACTTGCTGACTCCAGATGAGCCCTGCCAGGGCCCTGGAGAGGACAATAAATGTCAGGAAATGCTGCTGTCAGGAGGAGGTAGTAAAACACAAAATGCAGACAGGGCTGCTCAGGTTTGGCCCAGACACACAGGCCACACCATGACTTCCCGCCTCAGAGCGATCTCCTCTGATCTCTGCATCACCATGACACCTCAGACAAGGGGCTGGACCCAGATCAGGGGGCAGGAGGGCCTGGGAGCTGCAGCCTCAGTGTCAGCATCTGGGCAAGCAGACCAGTGTCCGAGCCAAGCCGCAGCTCCCTGGAGGGTGTTCTTCCCCCAGTCTAAGGCAGAGCGAAGCTCGTTCCATTTTTCATCCAACGGGGATTGACCGGACACCCACTGGAGCTGACTTCCTCTGCCAAACTCTTGTGGCCACCTCCAGGCCCAGTGCGCTTCGCTGCCATCAGGCAGGAGGGATCTGAGCCAGCAAGGGCCACCAAGAATTCTATGGTGTAGCCTAGCGCATGTGGAATGAATACCCTGCCAGGACCCGCAGGCATACCTGGAGATGGAAGGATGTGCTGCCCAGTGGCCTCAAAGCTGTGCCATCAAGCCTGTCCCTCATATGTGGCTCTTGCCAAGTATTTCATCCAAAGAAAGGGCTCCCGGTCACGAAGGGATGAATGAGTGGGTGAGTGAATGGTTGAAAGCTATACATCAGAAGAGCACTATTGATCTACTCCCCAGAGCTTACCAGGCGATCCCTGCGTGAGCAGGCACATGTGCATGGGGCTGGGATACAGAGAGGAAAAGACCAGCTATGCCGACCAGCCCTGGATAAGACAGTTCAACGAGCAAGAAGACAAGTCCATTAGAAATGAGAAAGCAATATAACAGACCCTACTGTCGCTCATCGCCTGTCTGCGAGCCGTGTTGTCGCACCCTCCCTGGTCTCGCATCCCACCACCCCACAAGCTGCCCTGTGTTCCTCCCGCACGGGTGGCCCTGACTGCCACCCAGTAGTGATGCCACCCACTCCTTGCTGGTGATCGGTGCAGATGTGGACCACCAAGGCTGGAATAGAGGTTTCTGGGGGCTTCTGGACCCTGGTTCCTCTCTCTTTCAGACAGCATCCAGAATCGACCTTCAGCCTCCTCTTCCGGCTACTGTCCTGGAGAGGCATGGACCCAGGGCTGCCATAGGGCTCTCGCTCCCTTCCCAGAAAGGCTGCCAGGCCACAAAGGAGACAGAGCCAAGATAACCGTGGACAACATGCGCTGAGCCTCCCGCAAAGCCTCTGCCCCTGGACACGCAGACCCGTGAGACCCAGGGCACCCGACCGCATAAGCCTGCTAATTTGGGGTTTCTGCACCTTACAGCTGAAGACATCCCTGTTATCTGGCCTGACGGGGACTGTAACAGAAAGAGCCCTTTTCTGCCTGGAGGAGGGGACATTTGGGCAGAGTTTTAAAAGCATGAGCATGTATTTGCCAGAAGGATAAGGAAGGAAGAACATTTCAGGCAAAGGGAATGGCATAAAGAAGAACATGAAAATTTTTAAAAACCTAACTTCCTTAGGCTGTGGGAGGGAAAACGTCTTCAGAGGTACAGAATTATGACAGCTGAGTATCACTGAGTGTCACCCAGTGTTGGGACTCCTCTAAAGAATTACACTCATTTAATCCTGATGGTGACTTATCAGGACATATAAATTTGGTCCCCACTTCAGGATAATAATCAGCTTTACCCCCTGAGGGGACTGAGGCACAGAGAGGGTGAGTGACATACCCAAGGTCACACAGCTACTGCTAGAGCTTTGATATCTGGGCAAGACCCTGGCGCCAGTGTCCAGGCTCTTAAAGATTCTGCTCTGAATCCTGACTCTCATGTCACCTGGGGCAAGTCATTTAACTTACCCAGCCTTTGTCTTCTCAACTGTGAAATAGATATGAAGTCCTACTGACAGACCAGAGAGCTAAGCAATCAGATTGTAAATATTCAGTGCGTGTTTAATTGGGGTCCTCTTGCCTTTCTCCCTGAAGGAGGCAGTCTCGGGAAGTGGGTGGTTACCCGGGTCCACAGGCCTGAGTCTGCATCCCCATTTGGCTGGTTTCTTCCTAAGCAGACTTGGGCAAGTATTTGAATTCATAGCACCTCAGTTTACTCAGCTGCAAAGTGGAACTTAATAGAGCAAATGGAAACTCCCTGGTAACTGACCAGGTATCTGACTCCTAGGCAGTTCAGCGGGTCTGGTGGGCTGCAGGGCAGGGAGGCCTGGGCATTAAGGAGCTCAGAGTTTGTTCCAGAGGCTTTCAGGGGGGCAGAGGAAGCCATGGGAACATGTACCCCAGGAAAACATGCGGCGAGAGCCCTGGAAAGTCCACAGGGCCAGAGGGAGTAGAACCTACAGAGGCACGAGGGAATGGGAGCACAGCAGGTCAGGGAGCAGCACTGCCAGGAGCCAGAAGCATCCAAGGAAGCGGGCGGGTAGGCGGGGTCGACCTCCTAAATGCCACAGAGTAGGCAACTGCGATAAGAACCCTCAAGTGCCTGTCAGATCTGGCAATTAGGAGGTCATCAGTGACCTTGGCAGTGGCCACGGGGGCAGTGGGAGGACAGAAGGCAAGCGTGGAGGGAGTGGAAGCTGGCAAGGCAGGAAAAACCCTCCCACGAGAGAAGATAACTAGTAACACCAAACAGCAGTGATAAGGCAGCGGGCTGTGTGGGCCACCACGTTCTCAGGCTTACCGGCCAGGAGAGCGTGGCCAGGCCCTACCCCTATGGCAGTGAGAACATCCCAAACGCTGTAAGGCAGGACAGGGACTTCCAAGGACACACAAGTTTTACCTGTCAAGTCACCAGGGAATCACCTTGAAGCACAATCTTCCAGGGACCTGGAGTATGTCTTGCTCTAACTTCAGTGTTAAAATTACTGTAGACCCTTGGGAAAATAGATGTGGCCATATACACCCCAGACGGTTGCATGCACAGATGGGTGCAGTCATAACGATAAATGAAAATTGTGCTATTTCAAAATCTAAGCCTAGCTAGTAGTCATTCAGTGACTATGGGAAGCAGATTCCCTTGCATCCTGCTGATGGTGAGTTGATGGGAAACACATAAAGGCAGAGGCTAGCTCTCCAGCCCCACCTCTCTCACTCGATTGTTTGGATGGACGGGTGGATGAGCAGGTGGGTGGTTAGAGGGACGATGGATGGATGAGTGGATGAGAGGATGGATGGATGGCTGTCTGGATGGATGAAGGGAAGGGTGAGTGGATGGATGGATGGGTGGACAGATGGATGAGTGGGTGGGCAGGTAGAGGCATAGATGGGTAGATAGATGGATGGATGAGGGGATGGGTGAGTGGATGGATGGATGGTTGGATGAATGGATAGGTGAGGGGATGGATGGGTGGATGGATGGATGGATGGATGGATGGATGGATGGATGGATGGATGAGTAGGTGGGCAGGTAGAGGGATAGATGGATGGATAGATGGATGGATGAGTGGATGAGAGGATGGATGGATGGATGGATGGATGGATGGATGGATGGATGAAGGGATGGATGGATGGATGGATAGATGGGTGGATGGATGGATGGAAGCTATTGGGATATATGGTTTGGCTACAATGATAAGTGACCACCCAGATCACAGAAATATTTTGAAACAAACCAGAAGCAAAATATGTTTCCCTATGACTTGAGAAAGTCAGTTAAACTCCTCCAGCCCTTTCCTATAATTTGACCATCACTATTTTGGTTACAAAAATCAAGTGTTCCTTCCAATCGCAATCTGGGAGTGAAAAGATACTATTGCTACCTGACCCCTACCAATTTAATTTTACTTACTAACAGGTCCTCAACTTAAAATAACAAAGTAAAGTTGCCCCTAGGCCAGTGTCCATACACTGTTGGTCTGATTTGGAATGAGTGGAATGTAAAGACATTACTTTTGCATCTGAAAGACAGGAGTGTCAATATCTACCGCCCCCCCCCCAACAGCCCAGTGGTCTATTAGCCCTCTTGGAGCACCTGGAACAGGTCCCAGCATACAGTAGTTGCTCAATAAATGCTGGTACTTATTTTTCTTCTCAGTCAACATCGTCACCCATTTGAGGGGGTCCTAACCAAGTGGTCGTGCCAGGACTAATGTCTTGACAGGCATTCTAGAAGTCATGCTGACCATCTTTGACAGCATTAGCCTCACCAAGCCCCCCACAAGCCCCCAGATTCTCATCACTGAGGAAAAGAGAGGTCACTCTTCCCCTGAAGCCAGACTGACCTGCTGCAGGCCAGGAGAGCTGCCCCCTCCCCCCGGCCCATGGCAGGGCATCCCTGGGACCAGAAGGACTGCATCCAGTGCTGCCTCTCCTCTAACCCAGCTGTGTGGCCTAGGGCCAGTGACTCAACCTCTCAGAGCCCCATTCCTCTCATTTGTGAAGTGGGGACAATACAAGCCCATGGGTGCAAGGGTGCTTGTGAGAATCACATGAAAAGTGTCAAGCATTCAGCTCTGCACCCAGACAGAGTTTAATAAATGGTAAGCCAGTGATAATCATTTTTATTTTCTAAAATAGTAACAGTTCTCCTTAGGTAGATCACTCAAAATTATACGGATAAAGTGCCCCTCACAATCATAATTGAGACAGGGCAGAGGTTCTCATTCATATTATGTCCATAGGGAAATGCACGGATCAGAAAGGGTAAGAGACCGGCCTGAGGTCACACAGCAAAAAGGCTGACACGGGGAAGATGTCCCCAACTCCTGCCCAGGCACCTTCCCAGGGCCCCTCCTGAAACCTAGTAAGACATCTTTTCTGAGTGCCCACGGCCAGGCCCTGCTCATCTTTGTCCTGTCTTCCCCTCCCCCTTCTCCAGGCTAACATGATTTCATTCAGCCCCAAACGTGTGAGAAGCTTGGGCTGATGCATAATTCATGATGCCAATTTGCATTCTCTCCACCAGGCCTTCAGCCTCCTCCCCCACCGCCCCCAGCCCAGCCCAGCCGCTCCCCCCAGATCTAGCATCTGCGTTCCCAGTGACATTTTTCTAGCAGCAGTGGTCTGGAAGCCCCATCCCAGAGCTGGAAATGTTTCGTGAATCACAAGGCAGTCCCTCCTCTCGTGGGCCTTGTCAAAGCAATTCGGGGGCCTGTCCTTGGGGATCATGAGTCAGGCCTCATTCTGGAACCTCTTTTGGGAAGGTGGGACAGGAGGAAATTATGAACAGAGCATTTCAAAGTAAGCCATGGTGGTGGCGGGGCAGGAGGGTTCTTCTCACCTTCCCCTCACGGCAGAACGCACAGTCCGATTTGGCCCCGCCCGCAGGATGCTCGAGTCAGGTTCGCTGACCCCCAGCCTGTGTCAGAGCTTGTCTTCAGATGAGAAGATGAGTCTGGTTGGGTCCAAACTTCACACTCCCTCTGTGGCCCAGCTGTGGGAGCCCCAGGCCCCTGCAGAGGATTTGGCTTAGGCCTGGGGAGGACGAGGCCTTGATTCTGTGGCCAGGGCGGGGGTGGGGTGGGGGACAGACACCCCACATCTGCCTGATGGGAGATGCAGAAAGGTCCAGTGCAGAGAACGGCCAGACTCCCCCAGCCCGACTCCTCACCAGGGCCCAGGCCCCAGGCCCTCCTAGATGGGGCCCCCAGAATGGACAGACATCAGGACATGGTGGCCCCCTCTGGGACATCGAGGAGGCCTGTGAAGGCCTACAGGGACTTGGCCACCTCAAACGAGCGTCCTGGTGTGGTGGGCACTGGGGAGGCCAGATTGCCAAGTGTGGGGAGGGTCCTCGGGGGGCGAGGGCCTTGTCGGCCCAACGTCTCCGTCCCTACTGTGGCAACAGTAGGGGCTCAGCCTTACAAAATGCTTCTGTGACAACTGTCTACTATGTGCCAGGGGTCCTGAGGAACAGCAGTCCTCGATGGCTAACCCTAGTTTACACGAGGAAAAACCAGTCCATCCAAAGTCACACAGTCGGGGAAGGGCAGCCTGGCCCTCTGCCTGCCCCAGGGCCTCAGGGAAGGGAAGAGGCTTGGATTCACTGTTTCTAGCAGAGGAGAGCCCCTCCCACCAGCCCGTGCCAAGGCCAGGCTCCGTCTGTCCAGAGCCGGCTGCCCAGAGAGTGTGGGAGGGAAGAGAGAGTTCACTCAGCCTCCTCGGGCCTTATCAGGTTAGTAGACTCGATAAGGCCAGCGTGAGGCTCCTCGCCCTTCACCTCAGCCCTGCCCTGCCGGCCCCTCTATTGTGTCTCCAAGGGGTGAGTAGACTCAACTGGCCGTCTTGCCATCTTTAAGCCAGAGCTGAGGAGTCTCAGATAACTCACTCGCAGGCCCCTCCAGCCCTGGGGAGTCCCAGGAGGTGACAAGGCGCCCTGAGGCTCGCCCAAGAGGCCCTGGGAGCCCAGTGCCCTTTCTAGAGATGGTCCTTCAGAGCGCTTGTTTCCCTCAACTTGACCTTCCCCTGGTGCTAACGGGTAAAATGAGGCGCAGATCAATGGCGTCTCTTTGCAAGCTCCAAGACGAAGGGGAGCCCCCGGCACACCTTGTGTGTCTCCTCACCATCAGCTGTTCCCTTCCTTACCTCATGGAACCCTCACAATGATCCCCTGTGGTGGGTGCTCTTGTCCCATTCCCACGGGTGGAAAAACAGAGGTCAGTGAAGTTTGTTGCCCTCGGTCAACATGCTGGGAAGAGTGGTAGAGCCGGCATCCGGGCCCCAGCCCGCTCACTAGCCGTGTGACCTGAACCAGGTCGTCCCTGCCTGCTGAGCCTCGGGGTGGCCTGGGCTCCGTGAGTCTGGAGCCCGGTGCTTGGGGGCAAAGCCCCAGCTGTGTGACCTGGCCACATTCCAGTGTGTCCATCTGTGAGACGGGGTCGCGACCATGACTGCCTCACAGGCTGTTACAGGACAACGCGTGTCAGGGGCTCGGGCTGGGACAGCACGCAGAAAATGCTTGGAGCACATCAGCTCCAGCTGTCACATTACCGTTACTGACAAGAGGGATGGAACAGGGTTTTGAATGTCTGAAACCTCAGAGCAGAGTGGTCCTCAACCTTTCAGGCTTCAGCGTCACCCAGAGGGCTGTGTCACCCAAAGTCCCTGATTCAGCAGTTCTGGGCTGGAGGTCTAGGGATCTGCGTGCCTGAAAGTTCCAGGTGAGGCTGCAGCTGGTCTGGGGGCCACACTGCGAGGACACAGTGTAGAGCCTGACATTTTAACAACTCACGACAAGCCTCAGGGACAGGATGGAAAATCTAGGGGCTGGGCTCCTGGGGACAGCTTTGGGTAGGTCCCTGGAGGCCCAGAAGCAGGCGGGCCCAATTAAGTCCATAATTAGCTCTAATTGTTGAACATTTAGTAGTCTTATCTCTCTGGACTGTAATTGTCCCCTGTCCCCAGTTGTCAGCGTGCTCTTGGGCCAGAACCTTGGGTGACAGAGGACAGCCAGCTCTCCTCCCTCTCCCCTCCGCAGGCCCAGCCAGGCACACAGGTAGTTAATCAAACGGAGCTGTCATTCAAATGATGCCCTGACCCCAGGCAGCTGCTTCCCCCAGTACCCACTGAAGCCTCCCATCAACTGGGAATAGATTTGGACCATCTCCCTGGTACAGAGGAAGAACCAAGGCTCAGAGAGGCTAAGCAACTCACCTGAGGTCACACAGCCAAAAAGGGACCAGCCCAGTCACAAGCCCATAGCGCTTTTCCAGCTACTCCCCGGTCATCCTTGGGATATCAGGGCACATTTCACAGAGCCCTCCCAGTCCAGGTTTCTGAGGTCCCAACATAAGCCCCCGTTCCCCCTTCACGACCCTGACTGCCATTGCCGTTAACTCACTCTGCTTCTGGGGCACCTGGGGGACTCATTCAGTTTAGCAGCCGACTCTTGACCTCAGCTCAGGTCTTGAGTTCAAGGTTGTGAATTCGAGCCCCACACTGGGCTCCACACTGGGCCGGGAGCCTACTTGAGAAAAGTAGAATCCCTCTGCTTCTGTTTGAGAGTTCACACCTCTCTCCTGCTAGAGTGCAAGTCTCTTGCTCCTCACCAAGCCCCCAGATCTTGGCTCATTGCCTGATACAAAGTGGGGTCTCCTTCAGCATTTATTTCATGACTGATTGCTGAACGAAGTGGTCCCACAGAGCTGCCCGGGACGCACAGCAGGCCATCTGGAGGTAGGGATTCTGAGCTCCTGCTTCCCCCTTGGGCACCTTTTCGAGTGTGGCCCAGGAGCCTAGGGGAGCTGGCTGTCATTGTCAAGGACTTCCCGATCCAGCCAGTCCCAAAGCACTCAGGCACATCCCCAGAGCCCATAGTCCACTCGGAGCTCTCATTCCTGGGCCCCGGGGGTTGGAAACATCCACGCGGGACCTGCCCGGGCCTCTGCCGTTGACTCTGTGCTTGTCCAAGCACTTGGCCTAGAACATGATGACAGATGCCTCACGATCTAGAATTGAAGTTTTGCCGACCTCACTCTCCACACCTGTGAAATGGGATGATGACCCATGACTTAATCTGCCTTATGGCAATCTTGAGGCTTCTAGGGGGACGGATTGTCCTGCTTCGCCCAGGACTCGGGTGTTTCCCTGGGAACAGGGCTTCCAGGGCTAACTGGAGCTGTCCCAGGCTAAAAGGAAGGGTCGGTCATGAGAAGTTTGACGAACATTTGACCCGGGTGTTTTAGCTTCCGGGCTGAAGAAGGGAGCTTAAGGGATCCGCCCCTAAGATGGCCCAGCAAGTCAAGCCTGAAACTGGCAAAGACGCGGGTCATCCTCCCGGCCTCTGGGCCCACTCCCCTGCCAGACGCCCCTGACACTCTCTGTCGCTGCGTGCAGCTGGGTTGTGGGGAGCCTACCAGGCAGAGAGAATTCTGCAGGGGCTCAGCAAACTGAGAGCCTGGGCAGGTGCCCTTCTGCCCAGCTCACAGCCTCACCTGCCCTTCCCCTTAAAGCCTTTTCCTCCAACAAACATAATCAAGGTCAAAATAAGCATCAGCCTTAAACCCAGCCATCAGCCATGGTACGGCCAGTGAGTGACAAGCCAGTAGAAGAAATTACTCTTCTCTGCTGAGAGGGTTTGGGTGGGGGGGAGCTGGGTGCCCCTACAGAAGGGACCCACAACTAGCGTGGGATCAGTACATCCTGGGGACCCTGCCGAGTCTTCAGATGGGGGCACCCATGGGTACCGCAGCGTAGGGATCTCCAAAACCCAAGCAAGCCAATTTGGCCAAATGGACAGATGAGGGAACTAGAAGAGGCAGCTCGGAGGACTCAGGTTTCCCGGGACTCTGGCATTCTTCAGGCCAGGGTTCACAGCCTGGCCAGCGCCCCTAGGCAAGTAGCTTCACCTCTCTGAACCTGCTTCCTCATCTGCACATCTTTCTCGAACAGACTTCCCCATGCCTGGCACCGGGCTGAACGTCACTTGATCCTCAGTGCAACCATGCAAGGAAACTGTGCAGAGGTGAGGTGAGGAACGAGGTGGAGGTCCCGGGCTGGAATGTCAGAGCCAAGGTGCAGAAGACACCAGCGGGCACACGGCGCTTCTTGCACCGGTAAAAGCACACGTTTCACTTGCAACACAGAGCAGGAAAATCAGTGAACACGGGTTTCTCTTCTCCCACCTTTTTATTTCTGAAACCCCAGGGCTGCGTAAGTGTCAGCCTATGGGAAGTGCTCGGAAAAGGTTTCTGGGACGAATGAATGCCCCGTTTCCTCCATATGAACACACCAGGAAGCAAGCACTTTCCCATGGACGCCCTGTTGTTCTAGGGGCGGGGGAGGGGGTTCTGCAGGCACTGATGTCTAAGCGCTTGTGCACGTTCCCAGCAGCTGCTCTGGGAGACTTCCGGGACAGGGTTGAGCACAGTATCTACTGGAAGATGGATTGATCCACGATGGGTTGATAGCATTCAGGACTTGAGGGTGCCTGCCCCAAGCAGCTCCTTGCTCCAGCCCTCCAGATGCTCCTACCCTCCCTGCTCCCCCGGGACTGCGGCCTTCCGCCTTCCGCCTAGCTACACAACACCCCAGGCCCAGCCCTGGCCTTGCTGTCCACCTGCCTTGTGGATTAGTGTTGCATCTGGATTAGGCAGGGCAGCCACCAGCCCAGCCTCCCATCTCTATAAACCAGCTCCTAGGTGACTCTCCGGGCAGAAGCCACCCCCGGGGTAGGCTCAGTTCAGGGGCTGGTTCCCAAACATGCATGCCTCCTGGAACAGCTCAAAGCAGATCTGCCTGTGGTAGGACCTGCAGGCGAGCTGCCGGCCTGGGCTGTGTGTGTACTCACCAACCAGACTGAAAACCAGGAGGCTCGGCGGCCAGTACAGAGCCCCGGGCCTTGTTCTCTGGGTCTGGACCAGAAGGCGCTCTTGCGCCCCCAAGGCACTCAGTGGGGAGAGTAGGGGAGTGGGGAGCTGCAAGACACAGAAGTTGGGAGGTCTGAGTCATCCGCCTCCTTGGGGGTGCAGAGGCCCGCTGTCTCCCAGACTTACGCCCCCTCCCACCATCCCTCCTCTCGGAACCTGCCTGCCTTGTGCAGGCCACCCACGCCTTACCTCTGTCTACCTCAGGCTGCTTTCTCCGGGCCCTGCCCCAGCCTGAAAACCTGCCCACAGTGGTTTTCTGTTGCTTTCCAGATTAAATGTGAAGTGTGACCTGGGGCAAGTCACTTAACCTCTCTGAGCCTTGTTTTTCTCAAATGCCAGTGGTGGTAAGGACACATGAGACCACATGTGTGTAAGGGCCAATATTCTTTCCTGCCCTCCCCTCCCTTTCTCCTTGGCTGGGTATTGAAAGACAACACCCCCAGCTCCACCTCTGACTTCTTCCCAGTGTGGAGCCTTCGCTCATGCTAGGCCACCGCCCACTTAGGCCAAGCCTCCCACCCCAGGACTTGACCCCTGTGGGGCCCTTCTCCTGTCCCTCCAGTTACCCGCACCCCACCCATCACGCCAGGCCGCTAAGCTAGTCCCAGCTTGACCCCGGGAGTCAACCCCGCCACCCCCGCCGCCCCTGGTCCTCCTGGTCTTCCCTCCCCGCTGACCCTCACTGCCAGGACAGTCACAGCCCCATCTAGCCAATGCTCAGAGCGGCACACAGGAGTCCTTGATGTTTTCTCCGGGACCCTCGTGGTGTGCCAGCTGCCACAAGGCGGGGAAGCGTTTTCAGCTTCTCCCACAGCAGCCCTGGGCTATACACTCAGAAGGCACATCGCTGGCCTGACCTACCTCAGCTGCAACCACCACCCACGTCAGGGCGCCCTCCCAGACCAAGGGCCCCATAATCATAAGGAAAATGTTCATTTGTTGCCAGTCTGCCGTGAGTCAGGCATTTTACAAATACAGACTTGCTTAATCCTCACAGCTCTGTGTGTAAGTACTTATTAGCCCATTTTACAGACAGGGAAACTAAGGCCCGCAGAGCCTGGGTAAGAGGCAAGAGTCCTCAGCTGAGATTCAGCAGGGTCGCGAACACAGGTCTGTCTGCTTCTGCCGCTTCCCCTGCACGGGACGGTGCCCTGCGGTGTATCCTGGCACCTTAGCCCGTGGGCGCCCAGACAGGGGCCCCCGAAGGAGGACTGAGGAATGGGCTTTTGGCTGGACTGGAGGCTTTTCCAGTCTTAGGACTCCAGCCATGGAGCTTCGCAGTCCTGCTGTGAGGCCAGAGACCAAGTGAGGCAGGGCCCAGAGAAGAGCGCAAGGTGGAGGCAGGCCCCGGGCGGGGCCGTGGTGGACAAAGTGGGAGAGACGCAGAGGTGGCCCGGATGCCTCCTGGAGAGCAAAGGGGACCACTAGTACGGAGATGCTGAGGCTGGAGGGCGGCCGGCACGTTCCGGGGTTGTGAGGAAGCATGTGCGTGTGGCGGGCGGCAGGGCCGGAGCGCCAGGGGACACCAGAACGGGGAGAGGGGGCAGAGGCGAGCCCAATGGTGGTGGCCTGGCTGGAAACCTCTGGAGGCGTCACTCTTCAGTTCACAAGTTGCATCTGTTCACAGGGATGAGGGCTGGGGTGCAGAGGACCGGGAGACAAGGGAACTCCACTAGGAGATGTGGGGCTCACGGTGGTGGCCTTGTAGTGAGGCACTGGCCTGGGGACAGGGAGAAGCTGACAAGCACAGACAGGACGGTTCCAGAATTAGCATTCATGGTCCTGGTTGGGGGACCGCGTGCGGGGCAGCTGGCAAAGGGACTCGAGTTCTGCCCGATTGCCAGCACAAGGGACTCGTATTTATTGAGAGGACTGGGAGCAGGGGACAGTTGAGAAATCTGGCTGGCCCTGTTGAGTTTGGGGCACCCGGGAGACACCCGAGTGACAATGTCACCTGGGAACTGGGAAGAGGCTGGGATGCACGGCCGTGGACCTGGAGGCTGACCCTGGTGTCCCTGCAGTGAGGACAGGGCCCAGGCCCAGCCCTGCCAGAGGGTGAGGAAGTAAGGAGTGAGCTACGAAGGAGGAGGACGGGGCATGATGGGAGAAAGCAGCGGCCACCAGACCTGAGCGCCTTGCCGTGGGGAGCCTGCCCTAAGCAGACGAAGGTGGAGAGTGGCCTGAAGTCAGGCTGAGGAGGCCGCAACTCCATCTGAGGTCACTCAGCCTAGACGGGACGGGGAGGAAGAAGGGGAGACAGTGTGGTTAGAGGTTGCCAGATCCTGTCCCAGAACGGAGGTCCAGGAGACAGAGGCCATAAAGCACAAAATCCTCAAGAAGTCAGGGAGGCTGGGACACAGGGCCCGAGAGGAAGTGATAGCCTGGCGAGGAGGGCCCTTCCCTACTTGCAGTGCGAGGTGCGAAGATGGAAATGAGAAAATCGGGGTTTGAGAAGAAAGAAGTGGGGGACCCCTTGCGGTGACTGCTGTTTCCTCAGGGTGAGGTGTGGTGAGGGCCTCGTGAGGGGTGAAGGGTCACTGGAGGGGGAGGGGATGTGAGGAGTAGCCTCCACACGGGGCTGAAGGCCCAGAAGATGGTCCCAACACATGAGCGCGCCCCTCCCCACCATGCAGCCTCGGGAGCAGCTAGATCAGAAGCCCTGTGTCCGGGCTCCTGTGTGGGGACAGGGGCTGGGCAGGGATGGGGCCACGCAGGGCAAGAAAGGACAGTTTCTGCAGGACAGCCTTCCCACCCCCTGTCCTAGGGGGTCCGTTGCTGAGCGTGCGGCTTGGACTAGAGCTGGCAGACTCCTGCGCGGTGGGCAGGGGGTGGGGTGGTACGCCTCGCAGGACCTGTCCTCCCCCTCGCACGTCTGCTCCAAGCAAGGGATAGGGCCTTGAGTCATGTCCCTGTAGCACCGGGGAATTGAACGCCCGAGGGAAGAGAGCAGGAAGGGAAAGAAACACACATAAAGGTACCATGCCCAACAGGACACAAACAAATCCTCTTTTGAGGGACACGCTGTGCTCCCATTTCACAGACAAGGGGACAGAGGCTCAGGGAGCCTGCATCAGCATTGTGGGTGAAAGCTCGGACTGTGGGCCCTAACCGACGGTGGTTTGGGGCGAGTGACTTCGCCAGCCATGCCTGCCTCGGTCTCCTTACCCTTAAAGTTTTTAAAAATAACCATCCCTCCCTGCTCAGGTGGCCTTTGGGATCACAGAAGCTCCAAGCCTGGTGCGGTGTCACAGTCGTGCCGGGCACCTGGGGGGGCAGTTTGCGGGTGGGGGGAGCCGCAGGGAGCACCCGAGGCCAGAGGCAATTCCACACTCAGGGGAGCCCAGCCCGACGTGTTGTCCTCCTTCTGGGCTACAAGATGCATCCATATGTAGGGTGAGTCTTTCCAAGATGCCATTTCTTAGTGTCAGTTTATTTTTAAGCCAAAGAAGCAGGGGGAGGAAGGGGGGGGAGAAAGGCAGAGGCCGGGGCCCTGGAAGAGACAGGAGAAAGGGAGGGAGCCCCCAGCTGGGTGATAGAGCAGAGGGGCAGGGGCAGCCACGCGGGCGGAGGGGAGATTAGAGCCCAGAGCAGGCAGGAATGCCAAGGTCACCAGGGCTGGGCCGGCTGGGGCCACGGAGACCGCCTGAGACCCGGGCCGTGACCTGGCCTTCTGGGCTGAGCCACCTATGTGGTATGGCTGGGAGGGGCCCCAGAAAGCCCCTCACCCCTCACCCCTTAGGATAAGGCTCTCCTCTGGGACTCGGCTGTCCCAGCGCCTCCCTTCCATATTGGTGCTTAAGCCAGTCGGCGATGGAGCCTGGCTCGAGCTCACATCTGGCCCCGAAGCCCAAGGCCGGGCCAGGGCTCTGGCACTTCCACCAGCTGAAGCCCTCCTACCTTAAATGTGCACTTTTAAGGGGCACCTGGCGGGGGCGGGGGGGCGGGGAGGGGCTCAGTCATTAAGCAGCTGCCTTCAGCTCAGCTCATGATCCTCAAGTCCTGGAATGGAGCCCCACATCCGGCTCCCGGCTTCTCCCTCTCTCACATCCCCTGCTTGTGCTCCCTCTCTCTGTGTCTCTGTCTTTTCCAAATAAATAAATAAAATCTTTAAAAACAAATGTTCGCCTTTAAGATGCCCCTGGGGCTGAGTGATTCTGGCTCATCGGCCCTGGTGGGAGACTGGAGCTCAGACCTCCCTCCTCAGACAGCAGGAAGGGCAGGGTAGGGTATAGAGGGAGCTGTGGCTGGCTGGGGGATGGGCCAGTGGGGGAGGCATCACTGCAAGGGGTCAGGAGCTCAGAGGAAGGGCTCCAACACCCACCCAGTCTGAACGACTCACTTCTCAGATGTGGCACACTGAGGCTGGTCGGGCTGGGCCAGGCTGGAGGTGGGGGGTCCTGCAGAGACACTGTGTAGCAGGGGCGACACATGGACAGGCAAGTGGGCTCTCCGGGCACCCGCTCTGCTGGGCATGCCAAACTCTTTCCGCCCTTCCCTGTGCGCTGCAGGAAGGACCAGCACTGGGTCCTGGTGACCAGGGGTGAGAACCAGTACCCGGTTGTTTGAAGCCACACAGCATCATTCCATACCACCTGTCCACACATCGCAGACACCGCCAGGAAGAGCCCAAGGGCGCACATTGGGAATGAGAGAGCCTACACTTAGGAGACACCCGGCGCCTCAGTCCAGAAGGAGGCCATGAAGCCGGTCTGGAGTGTGGGTCCATGGCGATTCAGTCATGCTCTTTGGCACGGCCCCTCTGCCTGTCCAGACAGACCCATGAGCTCGTCCTGCAGGCCCTGGGGGGCTGGCAGAATGGCAAGGGGGCAAGGAAGCAGCTGCCAAGACCTGGGGCGAAGGAGAGCTCCAGCCTGCCCTGGCCAGCCCCTAGCAGCTTTGGAGAGCAAGAAGCCCCCAGCCAGCAAGACACAACAGCGATAAGGGGCTATCTGGGGTGGCGGGTGGGGCACAGGAGGGCAGCCAGCCCGCCGCCTCCACAAGCTCCCGGCAGCCCCATCTCATCAGCTCCCCAAGGGATCAGGGGAGTTGGGGAAGCATGTCTCTTTGGGGAGGCCGATTAGGGAGGAAGCAGTCTAGGGCCATTCCCTTTAGAAGTAGATACCCCCCAAAACTGTGGTGGGCACACAAGTATCCCAGATATGCACACTGTCCAAATTCTGGGCTTGCCGCCCTGAGCTCCTGGACAGGGCGGGTGACAGGAAGGAGTAAGTGTCTTAGGTAGAGGAGGAGCTCCGCAGCCAAGAGGAGGGACGCTGCCTGCTCTACCAGGCCATACCCCAAGTCCAGCCTCGGCCCCAGAGCTGTCCGAGGTGGGGTGTGGGGGGCAGTGCCGTAGGTGTCCCTCAAGATGTCTCATCAGTCACAGGGAGGACCTAGAACTTCCCCTGTAGAGGCCGGGGGTCTCCAGCCTCTCTGGGAGCTCCACTCTGCCAAGCCCAATGACCACAGTCAGGTCTGTGCCTCGGACAGGAATGGCCCCTGGCACTGGGGGGGGGGGGGTTCAAATGCTGCCCAGGCTCGCTGCCTTCTGAACTCGGTGGCAGTTCTCTGTCCCCCACAGTCAGGCCTCCCCACGCAGCCTGATTTCTGGCCACCTCCCCTACTGCGGGGGTGGGGGGAGCCACAGGGAGCTCTTCCCTGCCAGGGACAAGTTGGTGCTGAGACCTGCGGTCTAAGTGGACCCCCGGATAAGGCATACCTTTGGAAACACCAAAGTCCCCACAGAGAAGGGGCATCACCTTCCCTTCCAGCCTTCCAGGCCCTGTTGCGGGGGAGAGGGGTTTACATAGAGGGGTGGTCACCCCCTGCAGTCCTGTCTGGGACCCCTTGTCACCATTGCTAACTGCACCCCTCCCGCTGCCTTTCCTACAAGAATCACGGCGGCTAGGGACTCAGAGGTCGGTGCCTGCTGTGTGAGCTCAGGCAACCTCCTTGTGCTCCAGGTTTGTCACCTATAAATGTGGGCTATGGAGGCCTGCCACAGGGTAGTGCCCCGAAGTCCATTTAAAGGACTCAGAGCATTGACTGGCCTTGGGGAGCACTACAGGCGCTCGCTCTTTACCATTCTTAATTTTATCAACTCCTCTGAGACTTCGCCTCCGCTATTCTCCCTAGGATGCCCTTCCTTCACCTAGGTAACACCTGCTGAAGCTGCAGGACCTGGCACAAGCATTGTTTCCCCTGGAAATCCACACCTTACTACCAGGTGTCTGTCCATCGATCTCAACCCCACACAACTGCCCTTGGCCATCCCTACCTCCACCCACCAGGCAGCCCGAACTTTTTTCCCCACATAAAAGGAAAAGTCTGTTTCCACGCGGGCAGTGGGGCCAGGGGTTCCTTTCATTCTGGGATCCTCCTGAGAACAGGCTTAGCAGGGGCTGGGCCCCAGGAACAATTCTCATGCTCAGAGCCTAAACATGGGAGTTGACATTTCATTGTAGCAGCTCTGTTGGCCAGACCCTGAAAATCTTTCCTTTTTCTTAAAAAAAAAAAAAAAAAAAAAATTGTTCCTTTTTGCATTGTAATTAATTTTGTTGCAAGTCATATTCAGGAAAACCTTATTCTTATGAAACAACAAGAAAATGAAAGACTCAGAAATGATGAAAATTTCCCATAGAAATCAAGCCCATCCGAGGGACCAAATGCTCTCCCTCCCCGGATGCAACCAGAGGCAGAGAGAGAGAGACATCTTGATGTCTTTTGTTCTTTCATATATATCAATATGTGTCCATAGGAAACAAATAGAACTCTGTGTGTGTCATACACTCACTCAAATGACACCCTTCCGCCCCTTGCTCTTTTTCCCTGAAGAATCTGACTTTGGCCCCTCCCCGTGTTGACACCTGGTTAGAAATCTTTTTGACTCCTGTGCCTTCCCCAGCCATTGGCTCTTCTGATGGCCCACCTGATCCTTGCACTCTGGTAGCTTTTCCCAGCCCAGGACTCGAGTTGAGCCCAGGGGACTGCCATGAGGCCGGCATCTCCCAAGGTGAGAAATGGGGATCGTTGCACCAAGGAGATGTCATAAGGAAAACACAATCTCCTAGTCAAATTGAATGGGGGAAAACATAGTATGTTAGCCCTCTCTTGAAAATTTCCAGGGAATAGAACTAGAGGCCCTGCGAAGAATCTTACTGACTTTCCTTAACCCAGGATGACCCAAGCTTGGGAGACCACGGAAGATCTCAGGATATTTAAATGACACCAAGTGATATGCTGAGGAGCAGGGGCCCTGGGGAGTTCCTTCCAGGTTGATACTGAGGTGGTATATTCTGATTTTTTTTTTTAGATGTATTTATTTGAGAGAGAGAGAGAGAGAGCATAAACAGAGGGAAATACCAGAGGCAGAGGGAGAAGCAGGCTCCCCTCTAAGCAGGGAGCCCCATGTGGGGCTCAACCCCAGGACTCCAGAATCACGACATGAGCCAAAGGCAGACACTTAACCCACTGAACCACCCAGGCATCCCTGTACGTTCTGATTTTTTCCAAAAAGAAGCCACCATCTTGAAATTGACTTCTCCACACTCCACATTTCTCCAAGTTCACAAGGGTCCCTTGAGACAATTTATCCCGTGCCCTGCTGAAAGCTCCTTGCAATATCCACACTGTATCCACAGGCTCCCAAGATAACAAAAAACAAAACAAAACAAAACAAAAAGTCAAAGGAGAGGTAGCTCACCTGGATGGCATGTGGTGACCTCTTACTGGCTCCACTTGATTGCTATACATCTCCCAATTTGTCTCAAATCACTGACCTACCTGAGTCCTGGAATTTGGCAGAGCTTGACATGGCGTTCCTCCTCATGGAGTTTCTGGGATTATTTCCCTGTCTTGAACCTGGAACTTCGGCCTGTCCCCACTCACCTGGCAATAATCCCGCTCTCAAGAAGTCCTCTGAGCTTCTCCATAGTGGTTCTGCAGCCTCTGTGGCCAGGCTTGCCTATCCGGGGAAGAGGTGATTTGCTGGTGTGGGGCCTGACACCTGCTTTGCATCATAAGTAGCTTGCCATCAGGATTGGCCAACAACAGTCTCACTCTTGCCCTGCTGATCTTGAGAATTTCTTCCTGCTTCACACACAGGGACCCTCTCAAAGATAAGCCCTGGTGACCCCCCAGATCCACATATAGCATACCCTCTTGCTAGACTTCTTGGTGCCCTTAACTTTATAGACTGTACTCAAACTGCTTCCTTGTCTGGTCTCAGGACTCTCACTTGCTCCAGCTTTGACCACATGTCTTCATGACCAGGAGGCTTGCCCAGGGACACCAAGGGAAGTGATGAGGAAGCTACTGCCCTCCAGGGTGTGGCTGGAGTAAAAGGTTGAGCAAAGAGGAGCACTCTGGGGATCGAAAAGAAACATGATCTGGGAGACAGAGAAAGCACAGGAGTCAAGGAGTTGGAAAGACATCAGTACAAGTCAGCAATGAAAGGCAAGGAAATGGGATAAGATGGAGTGTGGGCCCAGGTCAATGCTCTTTCTGTGCAAAAGCAGATGCACTGAAGGTTCTTGCCAGAACACTTAAGAGAGAAATAAAAGGAAGGAAAGAAGAAAGAAAAAAGGAAGGAAGGAAGAGGAAGGAAGGAAAGAAGGAAGGAAGGAAGGAAAGGAGGGAGGAAGGGAGAAAAAAAAGAAAAGAAAGAGAGAGAGAGGAGAAAGGAAGGAAGGGAGGGAGGAAGAAAGGAAGGAAGAAAAGAAAGAAAAGACATCCAGATTGGAAAGGAAGAAGTAAAGCTACCTTTATTGGTAGATGACATGTTCTTGTATATAGAAGATCCTCAGGGAACCATTGTAAAACTATTACAATAAATGAGTTCAGCATAGTTGCCAGAAGCAAGATTAATACACAAAAATCAATTCTATACACATGTAATGAACAGTTGAAAAATGAAATTAAGAAAATTCCATTCATAGCAGTATTAAAAAATAAAATACTTGGGCCCCTGGGTGGCTCAGTAGGTTAAGCCTCTACCTTTGGCTCAGGTCATGATCTCAGGGTCCTGGGATCGAGGCCCACATCGGGCTCTCTTCTTGGAAGGGAGCCTGCTTCCTCCTCTCTCTCTGCCTGCCTCTCTGCCTTCCTGTGATCTCTCTCTGTCAAATAAATAAATAAAATCTTTAAAAAACATAAAATAAAGTAATATTCTTGTGAATAAATTTTAAAAAAAGAGTACAAAAATTATACTCTGAAACCTTCCAAAACAGGTTGAAAGAAATAAAAGAAGATCTAAACAAACAGAAAAAGGTTCCATGTCCATGGACCACAGGTCTCAATAATGTTAAGATGGCAATGCTCCCCAGGTTGATATAGATTCAACACAATCCTCATCAAAATTCCAGAAGGCTTTTTTGCAGAAATTACAGGCTGATACTAAAACTTCTATGGGTATTTGAGAGACCCATAGAGAAAATAACCAAAACAAAGTTAGAGACATCACATTTCCTGATTTCAAAACTTACTACGAAGCTGCAATAAGCATGACAGCTTGTTACCGGCACAGCAGTGAACATAATAGAACGATGGAACAGAGTTGATAGTCCAAAAATAAATCCTCACATTTCTGGTCAACTGAGTTTCAGAAAGTATGCTAAGATAGTTAAATGGAGGAAAGCATAGTCTTTTCACAAATGGTGCTCGCACAACTGGCCATCTACATGCAAAAGAATGAAGCTGGATCCTTACCCTATACTGTATAGAAAAATTCATCCAAAGACCTAAATGTAAGAGATAAAACTATAAAACTCTTATAAGAAAAATAAGATGAAGTCTTCATGACCTTGGATTAGACAATGGATTCTTATATAGAATACCAAAAGGACAACAATAAGAGAAAACATAGATTCTCTGGACTTTATCAATATTTAAACTTTTCTGCTTTAAAAAACACCATCAAGAAAGTGGGGTGAATACACAGGATGGAAGAAAATGTTTGCAAGTCACATGTCCTATAAGGAATCTTCATCCACAATATATAACAAACTCTTACACCTTGATAATAAAAGATAAACCATCCAATTAAAAAAAAGGCAACAGATTTGAGTAGCCATTTCTCCAAAGAAGATATGTAAAGAGATGAAAAGATGCTGGTCTTCACAAACCATCAGGAGAATGCAAATCAAAGCCACAGTGAGACAGCTCTTCATGCCCACGAATAGAGCAGTAATCAATTACAAGGATTGGCAAGGATGTGGAGAAACTGGTATGCTCATACACTGCTGGTAGGCATGCAAAATGCTGCAGCCACTTTGGAAGACAGCCTGGCAATTCATCACAAGGTTGGGGGTTATCTTGTGATCCGGCAATCCCACGCCTTGGTATATACTCAAGAGAAATGAAGAATTGTGTCCACATAAAAACAAAACAGGCATTCAGAGCAGCCTTCTCCGGCATAGGCAAAAAGTGCAAACAGCCAAATGAATGGGTAAACAGAACATGGTATATCCACGCAATGGAATGCTATTCAGCCATAAAAAGTGCTGAAGAGCTGCGGCGTGCTACGGCAGGGACAGACCTGGAGAACGTGCTGACTGAAATAAACCAGACACAAAAGCCTTCTTCCGTACTGAATGATTTCATTTATGTGAACTGTCCATAATAGGCAAACCTCAAGAGGCAGAGAGGAGGTTAGGGATTGCCTAGGGCTGGGGGTGGGGGTAGAGGAAGAAGGGGAATGACTGCTAATGGCTGTGGGGTGGGGTTTTGGAGGTGACGAGAATGTTCTACAATTGGTTGTGCTAATGATTGCACAACTCTGTGACTAAACTGAAAACCACTGAATTGTATACTTTAAATAGGTGAATTGGATGAGATGTGGATTTTATCTCAGTCATGCACTTATGATTTAAAAAAACAGCTCTGCACTCATAAAGGCTTGGCGTTGGGGTTGGGGGTTGTGGGCCCAAACCCTCTTCAGTTGTATACTCTCCTTTCGGGTTCCTTGCCATCGACCTGACCCTTACCTGAGAACTCCTTCCTGGGCCCTCCCCACCGCCTTCTCCTTCTCGTCCAGTCACCCCAGATGACCTCACCTTCTCCTTGCTTCCTCTTTCAGCTCAGTGCCCTTGATGTGTGGAGCGCTCTCCATCCCCTCCCTCCGTCCGGGAGCGGTCACCCGAGCCCTGGGTGCTGGACTCGTGTTCTCTCCTGATCGTAATGACAGCGACAGTGCTCCCGGTGCTGATAATAGCTATAAGGCTTATTGGGCTCTTATGGGCCAAACACTGTTCCCCAAGGTTCCCCGTGCCCACGAGGCTGGCCCATTCAGGCCCTCGGTGCTTCCTAGGCTCATAGAGCGGGCTCCCGGTGGCAGAAATGACTCAGGCCCACCCACTGATGCCCGGCTCTGTTCCGGGAACAGCATTTTAAAGGAAGTGACTCAGGGCTCCGATGAATAAGGCAGACATTCATCCCGACAGACAGACGGACGGAACATGGCAGTCGGTGCGTGTGGCCTGCAGCCGTCGGTGCCTCGGGGCCTCTGTAGAACCTGTCTGAGCTCACACACTCAGAAGTCAGGTTCAGAGGATGGGCCGTGCCCCCACGCCTGGGGGCCCAGAAGTGCCCGCGGGACTGATCCTCAATCCCAGCTGCACAGAGCAGCCTCTGGCCTGCCCACCTGCTGACAGAATCGCTTATTTTCTGTGCCAAGCGCAGCCCTTCCCCAGGGCTCTGTGATCTAGTTTTTCTTTTCCAACCTTAGAAATAGCTCATCGCAAGTTTACCCACAAGCCCTTCGGAGGGCAGAGGCCCCCCCGCTCCCCGGAGGAGAGGCTCACCAATGAGGAATTTCTGAAGGCACAGCTGGCCTTGTAGTGATATTCTAGTAACTTTTTTCTTGAGTGACAAGGAAGGAAGATGAAAGAAAGGAGGGAGGGAAGAGAGAGATTCTAGGAGCCCCCCCCTTCATTGAGTTTCCTTGAATTCGCAGGCTGGGTCTTCCAGTTGCTGTGTGACCTTGGGGAAGTCGTAGGGTGTCTCTGGGCCTCCTCCCACCAGCAGTCAGCGAGGAGGTTGTAAGATTAGGCCACCGACTCCCTGCTGAGACAGCTGGCGTGTGATTCCAGGCACAGGGCCTTGGACCTTGTCATCTCCACGGCTCATCTCCCATCCCCCCATCGGCACCCACCCGGGCCCTTGTACGCAGTTGGGCCGCATGAAACGTGCTGTGAAGAGCTCAAAAGGCAGGTTAGCAGTGATGGGTAGAGACTGAATTAAGCCCCCCTGGGAGAATTAAGCCCCCTCCTGGCACTGGAAGTTCAGGAAAACATGGCTAGATGACCCTCCTTGCCTCCCCCACCTCCGACCCCCCACGAAACCACACACACAGTTTCCACACATTCTCTGCTTGACTAATTTGTGACTCCCCATCATTGCATTCCCACTGAGTCCCAGGCTTCCGGTAGGCAGACTCTGGCCCCGTGGCCGGTCATGGGCAATTCAACCGCTCATCATTCTGGGAGTCTGGAAAGTGTCCTAACACCTGTGGGGGTCTCATCTGGGAAAGAATCTGAAAAGTTCTGCCCAACCTTCCCCTGGCTGACGACTCCCTCTTCAAACACCCTCAGCATACAGCTGCCCTATCCCACGCAGCAGCCCCCACAAGACAGGCCCCCCACCATGTGCATGTGTGTGTGTGTGTGTGTCTCTCTCTCTCTCTCTCTCTCTCTCTCTCTCTCTCTCACACACACACACACACACACACACACACACACACACACACACACACACCAGCCTGGTCTCTCAGTCTCACAGTTGCTCCGGAATTCTGGCCAAGAGAAAGTTCTAGCCTCCTTCACAAGAAACGAGGCCAGGGACGGCCAAAGTGCAAATGCGGCTTTGTGAGTGTGCTTGGTGACCCGACAGGAACCATGGGCCGTCTCCAGGCCCCTCCGGACAGGAGACCCCCAGGCACAAAGATAAAACACCTCAGTTTGTTCTGGAGCATGGCTGCAGGGCGACCTAGCAGAGGAAGAAGTCAGGACCAGAAGGAAGAAGGACAGGTCTCAAAGGACGACCACAGCTTCCTACACCTGCCTCCCCCAGCCCCACCCCCACACTTCATGGTCCTAGCAGCTCCCTGCTCACCGCCCAGCCCTGTCTAGCCTGCCTTCAGAGTCCTGCCTGAGAACAGCCCCTTCTGTGTGTTTTCTTGCCACTACCTGGTCCCAGCTCCCTGGGCTCTGGCCAGCCTGGGCAAGAGCCTCCTGGCTGGGCTCCCTTCACTTCCTCGCCCACCAAAATCCATTTGCCACAGCTGGGAGGGTCTTTTCAAGACCCCCGGGTGCTCCAGCACACACAGCCCAGCGTGATTAGACCCTGCTCCTGATTTCTGATGGTAACGTCTTCTTGCTCCCTTCACTTAGACTCCTCTAGGCTTCTTTCATGCCTCCAACATCTTTTGCACCTCCAACGTGAAAACATTTTCCTGCCCCCGGTCTTTGCCCATGCTCTTTCCACTGCCTGGAGCGCTCTTCCCACCCCACCCTGACACACCTCTTCTGTAATCAGCTCCGTCCTCAGCACTCAGCTCAACCTTGCTCCCCGAAGTCAGCTTCCCCTGACCACCGCATCCGAAGCAGGCGTCCCTGGCGACAGCCTCTGGGAGTGTTGGCTAGTATGTGCTCCCGTCCCTCACCCCCAGCAGACAACAGGCCCTGGGACACGGGGCCCACATCCACCTTGCTGGCCACATTGCGCCCTGGCCCCTGCTACAGCCCCAGGACGTGCGGACACCCCTAAGAAGCTGTGGAATGAATGAAGGGGTCTGGAGACGAGCCCGAGGACACCGGAGAGATGAAGCCACACCACAGGGGAAAGCCGGAACGGAGACGCCTCCCTCTGTGCCCCTGCTCTCGGGCACCCAGCTGTCAACTAAGAGCTACCAAGGCCGACTGCTTGCCGAGCGCATCTGCCGCGTGTGGACTGTCTCAGCCAATCCCTGGGACATAGGACCTATCATGACTGCCCTCTACTGAGGGGGGCAATTGAGGCACAGCTAGGGGCCCCAGGGGCTGGAGAGGAATGACCCAGGCCAACCACTACTGGCTTTGCGACAGAACACAGACCCAGAGTGAAGCGGACCGCACACGTGTGAGCTTTGGGGGTTCCCAAAGGTAGCTGGGAGCCACAGGACTCTAGGCAGCTCTGGGGGCACCATTGCAGGGGTGCAGGGTGGAGACCATGACCACAAGCTTGCCTGGGACCCTCAGGATTCACCTCCCCTACCAAAGGGCCTGTGCTGCCCAAGGTGCCTGGGACGGAAGGGAAGTCCGACTGGTAAGGCCCCGCGCTGGAGCCCAGCCCTGGCTGCTAGTGGTCTCTCGGGAAGACCTCACAGACACCTGGCTGCCGCCTCCCACCCGAGCTCCTCGGCGAAGCTCACCCAGCCCCACCAGCCCGAGTCTGCCACCACACGGCCCCCAAGGGCCCTGGACCCCGCTAAGGTTTCAGAAGCTCTGCTCCCACGTACTCTCCCGGCCTGCACGCGGAGGGCGTCACTCACGCCGGTCCTGTTCCTGGCAGTCGAGAAGCAATTCCGGCGGCAACGCATTTCCTGCGAGATATTCACCAGAGCGCTATTTACAAGGGAGAAATTTTGGAAATAGCCTAAGTAGCCAACAACAGAAGAAAGGCCCTAAAGTAAGAGAATGCTTCTTCCAGAACGTTTGACTGCCTGTGGGAAAAGCTCTTGTGCTCCTGCTGATGGGAAAAGCTGGATCAGACCTCATATGGACACATAGAGCACGGACTCAGGCGTGTGCGCATCAACCGCGGGCATGTCCTGACTGCTGAGATAAAGGTGACCCTTTCTTTTTTTTTTTTTCAAAGATTTTATTTATTTATTTGATAGAGAGAAGCACAGCTAGAGAGGGGACACAAGCAGGGGGAGTGAGAGAGGGAGAAGCAGGCCTCCCGCTGAGATGGGAGCCCGATGGAGGGCTTACTCCCAGAACTCCAGGATCATGACCTGAGCCAAAGGCAGTCGCTTAACCAACTGAGCCACCCAGGCGCCCCGAGGGGAACTTTTAAAAAAGATTTATTTATTTGAGAGTGAGAGCATGAGATGAGGGAGGGTCGGAAGGAGAAGCAGCATCCCCGCTGAGCAGGGAGCCCCATACACGACTCGATCCCCAGATTCAGAATCATGACCCCAGCCAAAGGCAGTTGTGACCAACTGTACCACCTAGGCACCCAATTTTTCTTATGTCTCCTTTTACTTTTCTATATCCTCCAAATTCTCTCAGTGAATGTACCTTACAGTAATGATAATGAAACCACCAGTAAATGACACTCCTGAAAAAAAAAAAAGGTACGAAAGAAAAGAAAGGTGATTATTCCTTTGAAGAGGCACTCTTGCATCAATTTATTCTGCCAAAGGGCCTGACAAATCAGAGTCTGGGACACCGCCTGAAGCAAGGTGCTGAGGAGGGAGTGTGGGATGCGGGGAGATTGTGAAGGTAGTATGAGAGGCAGAGGTGTCGTGGGCACTTCCCCTGGGCAGGCTGGCCTTCTGGAAGCCTGGCTCAGGGTGAAGGAAGCCAGGGGAGTGAGAAGCACTCAGGGTCAAGGCCACCCACAGTGGGGATTTTGCTCCTCCTACCTCGGTTTTCTAAAACACCTTTCCCTCTACTTTCTTCCCTGGCCAGCAAGACCTGGTTTATAGGTCACCTCCTCCAGGAAGACTTCCCTAATACTCCCACCCCCAGGCCTCTAAGCAGGGTTAGATGTCCTCCTGTGGGAGCCCACAGGAGCCTCTTGGGTCCCAGACAAAGAACTCTGAAGGTGTGATGGAAGAAGTCTCATGCACGCATTTACGACCGTGTCTAGGACCCAGAAAGTCCTTGGTAAACAGCCAGTGTGCAGACCCCAGCTCTCCTTACTCAGGGCTCACTCGGATTTCCCTGTGTGAGTCTCCCATGGGTCTTCAGGCCTACGCCCTGCCCACCCCTTTGGGTTCTGCCTACCAGTTTCTCACAACCTCCACGTAAGGCCCAAGGCAGAGAGAGCAGTTTTATGAAAACATTTAGAGATGGATGGTAAGCATTTCTGGCAGCTTCCCTGCCTGTCCAACCCCACCAGAGCCCCACTTGGAAAGGGTCCGGACTCTAAGCCTTTCCAGATCCCCTCCAGCCCCCTGGTCTGGGGCCCCAGGCAACGGCAGGACAGGCAAGAACACATGGTGCCTATGTTTCATTGAGTAATTGTAGAATAAAGGGAGACGGGAAAATCCCCACTGAGTGCCCAGCAAAGAGAGCATGCTCAGATCCTGTAAGTTCACATCTCCCTCCAGGCCTGTCAGGAGAAGGCGGTGGCTCTTCTGGATAGGGCCCTGGTGAGTGCGAGTCCTGTAGGCCCTACCCAACCGCTGACCTGGGCCAGGCTGTTCTTCGAGGTGACCCAGCCTCAGGCCGGCCTGGTGTCCACAGTGGGAGCATCGACGTTCTCGAACGAAGCTCCTTGGGCAACACACTCCCTGGAGGGCCACCCTTGGCACCATTTCTGGGGTTTCTTGGTCTGGTTATGACATCTGCTTCTAGATTCAGTTCCAAGTGAGGTCTGGCATCCGAAGGGTCAGGGTGCACACACCCACTCACTCTTACAGAGAACTGCATAGGAGCAGAAGGCCAAGACGAGGTGTACCTTTGAGCACCTGGCCCCTGGAGAAGGGGTGAGGTCAGAGGGCAAGAGCACACTGACGCAAGGAGGCCATCAAAGGGGCTGCCCCCAGGGCTTCTGTCATTGGTGGGCTTCCTCCATTTTAAAAAATTTTGACTTGTGGTTAAATTTAACATAAAATTTACCACCTTAACCATTTTTTTAAAAGATTTTATTTATTTGAGAGAGAGAGAGTGCACGCACAAGAGGGAGCACGAGCAGGGGCAGAGGGAGAAGCAGACTCCCCGCTGAGCAGGGAGCCCGATGTGGGACTCAGTCCCAGGACCTTGGGATCGTGACCTGAGCCAAAGGCAGCTGCTTAGCCGACTGAGCCACCCAGGCGCCTCCAGACTTTTCTTATCCTCCCCAACTGAAACTCCACCATTGAACAGCAAATACCCAGACCTCTCCCCCAGCCCCTGGCAACCACCCTTCTATTTTCTGCCTCTATGAATTTGACTATGAGTTTGACCACCCTAGGTGCCTCATATAAATTGCATTACCCAGTATTTGTCTTTCTGTGACTGGCTTATTTCATTCAGCATGACGCCCTCAAGGTTCACCCATGTTGCGGCACGTGTCCGAGTTCCCTTCCTTTTCAAGGCTGATGAATACTCCAGAACGAATACCCCGCACTTCGTTTATGCTCTCCTCTGTCACTGGACACTTGGGCTGCTTCCGCCTTTCGGCTCCAGTGAATAACGCAGTTGTGAGCACGGGTGTGTGAATACCTCCTCTGAGTCCATGGCTTTGGTTATCTACACAGGAGTGGGACTGCTGGATCGTACGGTAGTTCTATTTTTCCACCTGCTTCCCATCATTTTTCTAGTCCCATCCTGTGCCGGGCATTGGGAAGTCTCTAAGGAATCACAGAGGACAACCTCAGCCTTCTGGGACCCTTCCTTCTAAATGTCCAGGAGAAACTCACTCATTGTGAGCTTTAACATTTAGCGGACGATGAATACATTGGCCAAGGTCATGTGTCCTCCTCTGCCCGCATCAACTCTGGAAGGTCCTAGAGGTATGGTGGCCTTTCGGGAGGGGGTCCCAAAAGAAGGCTGGAGGGGGAACACTACAGTGTCCTCCTGGGACATCCACCCAGGCAAAGAGGCGTCTAGATCAGTGGTGGGCTAAGTTTTCCTTCTAAAGGGTCAGGTTCAATATTTTAGGCTTTACAGACTATATGGGTCTCTGTCATAACTAATAAATAATGAATGAGGAAGCTGTATGCCAATAAAACTTTATTCACAGGCACAAAATTTAGATCTCATGTAACTGTCATGTCATACAATATTATCCATCTTTTGATTTGTTTTCAACCATTTAAAAATGTAAAAATCATTTATAGCTTGTGGATTTGACCTGCTGGCCATAGGCTACTAAACCCTGCTCTGGAATTGGCATGGCATTGGGAGGGCCCCCGGCTCCGCTCTGTCCACGGACACTCCCCCCGCTCTCTGCAGGAGTCAGGCGGCCCAGGGCAGCCTGGGTCCACAGGGAGCATGGCTTCATTAGGGAGTCAGTCGTGCTGACCTTGACCCTCAACGTCTCACCAATCCGTGCCTGACTCTGTGTCCCTGTTGATGACAGCGGAATCCATGGACATTTACTAAAGGAAAGGATTAGCAACTAAAGCTAGGGAATCAGATACCACGAACTGCTGGGGAAATGGGGCTGGAATGCCTGCTTCACAATTTCCTAAAACCGCCCCAGAACCCTCTATCAGCCTTGACCTGGAAGGAGGCATCCTGGTGGCCGTGACAGGGCTAGCCTGGGCTCTCCGGTGAGAGGTTTGCCCCATTCCCCAGAACAAGCCAACATCACAAGGCCCGGCAGGGTGCAGACCCCACCGGCTGGAGCCCGGTGTCCTCTGGGACCCGAGACTTCCTGTGGCTCTTCCCTATCTGATGGTGTGACCCTGGGCCAGTCACTGACACTGTCGGCACTTGGGTTTCTTCACCTGTGGAATAGAAATGGGTGAAAATATGTCAAGGGTTTAGAAGAGTTCTTGGCACATTAGGAGCACTGAGTCAGTGGGAGCTATTATTATTATTGTCTCATTTAATCCACACAATTAGCCGGTAAGGTAAACACTATTATTAGCCCCATTGTATGAGGGAACTGAGACACAGAGAGGTTAAGCAACCAGCCCCAGGGCACACAGCTAGGACTGGGTGGGGTTCGAGTGTGGAAAGCCACACCGCTGTCTACTTAGCTCTCAGCCACTGGCCCCTGTGGGTTTCACCTCTGGGGAAACCACGGGAGCAGAGAGCCCTGGGCCCAGGGAGGACCCTGCAGGAAGGTGCCCCGGGGTGATGGGGCCCAGACCCACCTCCGCCAGAGAGCTTTTCTTTGCACTCCCATAGCCCCACCTTTTACCTTCAAGTACTAGGTGCACACAGCTGTGTATCACCGGCCAGGTGAGGATCGCATCTTGGAGGGTCAGACTCTGCCCAGGAAGGACCCTGTCGCCCTGTGTGCAGAGAGAGCACCAGGCGAGAATGTGGGCTGCTCAGTTGAGCTGAGTTTAGCTGCCGGGCCCCAGGCGAATCTGCAACCTTCCTGTACCACGGTTCTCCCTCTGGAGAGCGAGAGATCGCACAGGCTTCTCTGCAGTTCGGTGATCCAACCAGCCTCTGACACATCTTCTGCTTTCAGCAACGGGTCCCTCCCCACCTCCCCAAATGCTAAATCTTGGGGCCTGCTTTCCCATGACTCACAGGAGATGGAACAGAACGGGAGCTCTTTAACTTTTACCCGGAAGTGCCCCCCACCCCCGGCCTTGTGCGGAAAGCACCTGCCTTTCCAACACCAAAAGCCAGCATAGCTATCTGTGGGCTGGCCAAGCCATTCATTCCTCCCTGCGCCCTTCCAGACGGGCCAGAGGCGAGCCCTCATCCCAGCCTGGTGCTCAGAAGAAGAATACTGTGTGAAGGTAGCATTCTGTCCTACTACCGTGGCTAAAGCCATGGCATGCCCCAGCCGCCAGGGGACACAGAATAATCCCATAAGTGGATGTCAAGGGAAGGCCCAGTCTCTGCCTGGGAGGAAGTTCACATGAAGTTCACATAAAGCTGGCTCAGAATGACCTGCCCTCTGAAGACAGGTGCCCCCCGCTGGGGCCCCAGGGCCTTGTCTTTCCCAAGGGAATGGCTGGTGGTGGTGGCAGGGGCCCATGGGACCCACAGGTGACTGTCCTCAAGGAGAGAGGAGTGCTGGCTCCAGGCTCCTGACACGAGATAGGCACTTTGGAAATGAAGTGAGAAAAAACAAGGAATTACTAGAGAAATGAATGAATGAATGAATGAACGAACCATCTAGTCCGATCCAATTCAAACGAGAGAAATATAGGCTAGAGAGGGCAGCCAACGTGCCTGCGACCACGCTTGCGGGGCCGGGCCAGCAACTACTTCCCAAGAGCACCTGCTACCTGTCAGGCACCGATCCCAATTGGGGACACAGCAGGGCCTGAGCGGACAGCCCCCTGCCCTGCTGAGGCTTATGGTCCGCCGCTCGAGTCCAGCCTCCTGACCCCTTGTCCGGGACCCTTCCTCACACCGAAACAGCAAAGAGGATGCGTGGCCCTGGGGCCTCGCTCAGACCCCGGGGAAGGGACAGGGCCTGGCTCGCAGAGCCTACACGAGCTGGGCACCCCTTCCGCTCCTTCTCTGCACGGCCGGAGCCATCATCATTAATGCTGAAATAATTGACCCTCATTACTATGCCAGTCACCTGCGGGGGAGGGGGCCCGCATTAACCAATTCATCCTTCAGTGATTGATTAATTAAAGCTGAGCTTTTTTATAAGACACCCTCAGGGGGCAAATCACACTTTCCCAGGAGTGGAAGCCCAGGGCAGGGAGGGATGCCTTCTTTGGGGTGCCCTGAGGGGGATGCTTCAGGAAGCCAACCTGGACCCTTGGTTGGAGCCTGGGCACTTGGTTGGTGCCCAGGCAGATGGCACTGTGTTTGTCCTGGGCTACAGCAGAAGCTCATACATGAAGCAAAGCTTTGCCACGAAGCCTGAACACTCCGGGCAAATTACAGGTCTTTTGAAATGCTATTGCATGAGTCACCTGTGGGACACAGGGTGCTCTTAAAAGGGAGACAAATAACAAAGGCGTGGTCAGGAGCACTGATCCCCACCAGGAGCCTTAGCTTTGGGTCTCAGCCGGCCGAGCCTCTCCCTGGGTCCTGCTGAACCCCTCTGCCTCAGTTTCCCCATCAGGGAAATAGGTGAGTGGGATCGGACCTCTTCCCTTCCCTCCACCCCTCCCCTCACCCCCAAGCAAGACTGTGTTCCTTCAATTAACAGTTGTGTGTTGAGCCCTAATTCTGTCCCAGCCTCAGGACGGTGCAGTGGTGAATAAGACAGACCCCACCTTCCCTGGAGTCCAGGCAGGTATGGGGGTGACGGTACAGGTAAGACCACAGGGGAGGATCCTGAGCCTTGGGAGCCAGGCCTCCTACTCCAGAGCCTCAAAGGGTGAAGCACAATTACGCAAGAGGGGGAGAAAGGGTGCTGGGGCAGAAAAGGACATTTGGAGGCCCAGAAGTGAAGGCGGTGAGCTGCGGATGCGAACTGAAGCCTGAGTGTGGAGGGCAAGGAGGGGCCCGCGGGCTCCAGGCGGGGACCCTGGTGAGCCTGTGAGCCGTCACACTTCTTCCAGTGCCATGAGGCCCTGGGAGGATTTTACACAGGGGCACGGGAGGATCCACCAAGTACTGCTTAACATACTACCCAGGAAAGGTGGGAGAATGCCACGGGTATGTTTTGGAAGAAGACCTGTAACCTGCCAACTGCAGCTTGGGACTGAAGCTGTCACCACCCAAGCGGGCCCCGTGACAGGGCGAAGGCAGCCCCAGCCCCTTCCTGGTTCCCAGGGCCAGCCCTCCCCCAGAGGTGCGACCTGCCTACTATGGGTGTGAGATACCCCCCGCCGCCCAGGATTTATGCCCCTCAGTCCCCTCGCGCAGTTAGTGCTGAGAGGGTCGCTGAAGCTGCTCTCAGCTAGGGACGGAGGAGGCCTAGACGGAGCTGTGGGGCATCCTCGGGGCATCCCCCGCAGCGGGGATGTCAGGAAGCGGTCTCAGAGTCAGTGTGGCGCACTTACCTGCTCAGGGAGCCCCAAGGCCCTGGACGCAGGAGGTGGCCCCAGGAGCCTCATGCGAGGATGGGATGAATGGCAGCGACTTTGCTCCCTCCCAGGGCTCCTGTGAGAAGTGAGACGATGCCCCGAAACCCCGACACAGAACCAGACCATCCTCACAATGTCCCCTGAGACCTGGGGCCAAACTCCTATGGGGTCAATGACTGGTTCCCGAATGGCCTAAAACCCAGGGCTCTTCCATGAGGCTCCGAGCTCCCCAGGGGGTGGGTATATCTGTCAGATTCTCTCTCTTTCACACACACACACACACACACACACACACACACGGGGGGGGGGGCAAGGAGAGTGTCCCCTTCCCACTGGCGGACCCCTCAGGGCCTGGTGCTCCACCCAGAGGGCCCACAGTAATGAGGAAGGGGAGTGAGTTGGGCAAACCCAGCCCTCCCACACCCTTCATTCCAGACCAGGGCTGGGAACCCACTCAGGAACCCACCCCACGCTCACCACCATCCCCGAGGCTGGGGAAGGAGACACAGGGCTGAGAGGGGCTGGGCAGGGGAGGCACAGGGAGTGGGTGGCGGCTGGGAGGCCTGGTGGGAAGAAGGAGGTGAGGAGGGGGCACACCAGGAACCTGCCTGGAGGAGGAGATGCAGTTCTGGTGGAAATGTCTGAGCCGATGTGGGTTTGGAGGGTCCCTGTGATTGGGTGTGGGAGATAACATACCCTCTTGTAGTGCCCTCTCTCCCCTGCCTCAGTGAGGGGGTCTAAGAATCCATCCTTGAAATCCCACTTGCAGACATGCCCAGTGTGCATTTTCTCAGTGCCTCTGTGGTTCTTTGCCCCCGTCAGATTCTCCGGGGGTCTACGACGACCTCAAACAGGTCCCCATGCCTGATCATGGAGTGGCCATTCTCACCAGGTAGGCTCTGCAGGTGGGCAGGCTCTCGGGGAAAGGGGGAAGGCTGGGGCACAGCCGGGAGTTTCCAAAGGTCCTCTCCAGACTGTACCAGCCCCAGGTCCTCTTGGCCCTGGCTCAGCTCTCCCTCGTACCTCCTCCCCCATGTCCCCCAGCCCCTGGAGCTTAAGGACCCTGGAGTTCTTTTAAGAACACTGAAGGGAGAGGAGGCAGCATCTGGAAAGCCACAGACGCTATCCACCCTGGAATAGCCATGAGGCATCCAGCAAGACTACTCCCTGAGCCTCACCTCCTCATCAGGAAAATGGGTACAACTCACCTGCCCAAAAGGGAGGTTGTAAAAATTAACCAGACAGTGTTGTGAAGCATTACAGCTGATGGCTGTAAATTCTCAATAAATGTTAGCTAACATCAACAGCGTCACAGCCCCCGTGAATATTCATTGAATGAATAACTAAGGACGAAAGAGGTGTATCAGAGAGGGCCTCTCGGAGGAAGGGCGGGGCTCCGGCAGGACACCCCACACCATTCCTAACACAGGGAAGCATGTTGGGAAACAGCAGCCACACCAGAGCTGGCCCTGTTCTAAGTAACACAACGTTCATGACGACCCCCTGAGCCTCTGGGCCCCATGGTAGGGACTGTCACTGCCCCTATTTTACAGATGAGGACACTGAGAGGCTAGGTCCGGCAGTGATCACAAAACCAGGTGAGAGGGCCCTGAGCACAGGCTTCCAGTGTCTTTGCTCACAGAAGATTGTCCAGACCACCTCCTCCGGCACCGCGGGACACAGAGGCAAAGCCAGCAGCTTCCCGCCCGCCGCCCTGCCCTCCCCCTTCCCCTGCCCTAACACACTCGGCTTTGCTGATTCTACAGCCTGTTTTCCAGGAATCGGGCCCAGAGCCATCTCATCCACCTGGCCACGGAGGGAGAAGGGATGGCGCATGGATGGCGGTCCCCATAACAGAGGGAACAGCTCTAAGCACAGGTGCCATTGATGCACTAGGCTGGAGTCTTGGGCAGCAGCGCTGGGATGGAGGTGTGTGGGGCAGAGAAAACCCTGAGCCCCAGTCTCCCCTCTTCCAGAGAGGCCCCAGAACTGTGTCTTCCCTTAGCCCTCCTCCAAGGAAGCCCAGTGGCTGTGACTTTGGAAACAGCTCCTAGGGGACCAATCCCAGCTCTGCAGCTTATGAGCTGTGCCTCCTACAGTGAAAGGCTCTCTCAACCTCAATCTTCTCATCTGTCAAATGGGGACAATCATTTCTCATCCCGCTCTGACCAGGACGGTTATGAAGACCGAACTGATGATCCCCCACCACAGAAGGAACGGGCCCCCAGGAAAATGTTTGTTGAGTGACGGAACAACTGGCCGGATGGTACCGTTCACTTTTAAAGTGCGGCTTCAGGGATGCGGGGACACCATGAGGACAGCCCCCAGCTTCCACCCCTAGCAGTGTGCGGCCAGGGCAGGGTGGCAGGGGTGGATCGCCAGGCATGGGCCGCATCTGCAAATATAACCTCCCCGATGAAATACACACAACCAACTGCCCATCACAGTCTCCAGCCCACGTGGCCTCACCCTCAACCATACACACACACAGCCTCGAACACAGCCGACCACACACC
The DNA here is from genome assembly GCA_004023965.1 of Spilogale gracilis. Taxonomy (NCBI): domain Eukaryota; kingdom Metazoa; phylum Chordata; class Mammalia; order Carnivora; family Mephitidae; genus Spilogale; species Spilogale gracilis. Next base: position 128,879 of record PITA01000524.1, read on the forward strand.
CCAAGCTCTTACACGCAGCCTCGCGCACCCCAGGGCTCCCATGCAAGCACCCGTATCTGCAATCGCACCACCTCCCTGTCCACTCCCACTAACAGCCCTCCCCGCCCCCTCTCCACACCGCCAGGCTTACCCACAGCTCCTCCCCCGCAGCCCCAGTGCAGCCCGCGGGCTCCCGGCAACGCAGCCCGCGGGCTCCCGGAGTCGCCACAACCAGCCCGGCTCCAGCCAGTGCCGCCGCCGACAGGGGCAGCTCCTCATGCCCGGCCCACGGGTCACTCGTCATTGGTTCAAAACAGCCCACTGGAAGCTGGGGTCCTCCTGGAGCCTCTGCATGGGAAGGGCGTTGCCTTTCTGCTCCTTTGCCCACATGGGCATACTTTCTCTGGCCCGAAGTGGTCTTCGTGGCTTGGTGGCAGCCTCCGCGGCTTGGTGGCAGCCTCCGCACCCCGGCCCCTGGCCCTGCCCTTGAAGGAGGTCTAGGCAGATGTAGAGACATTCTGCCACTCTCCTCACCAGGTTCCCAGCAAGAATTCCCACAGGGTCTTGCAGAGGGCGTGCTAGGTGTTCCCTAGGCAAGCCTGAGTGCCAGGTGAGGCAGGGCCGCGGGTACAAGAGCTACCCGGGGCCCTCTCCCAGGGCCCTGTATGGAAGTGTGGCAGGGACCCCGAACCTTGGCAGCACGCAGTGGTGGCGATGTCCTACCCAGCGGCAGGACCATGCGCACAAGCTCTGACGCATTCCAGGCCTTCCTAAATGCTGCCTCCTCACCAGACTGAGCAGCTGGGCACCCACTGTATGCTCCACTCTGAGCCCAACTCTCAGAGGGCTGGGAGGGGAAACAGACATAGGACACCTCTGGAGCCTCTGCTTAGTGGACCCTCCATCTGCCCATCTGGGAAATGGGAGAATGGAGGGGTGGTGGGTGTGGCCAGCACACCCTGTGCCCTATCCCCCACCTCAGACTTGGTCCCACCAAGTCCCTGAGGACTCAGGGCATGTCCGAAGGTCGGCCAAGGATGAATCCAACATGGTGGGATTTCACGAATCACAGAGAGTGGGTGGTGGAGACTTCTGAGGCAGGTTGGGTAGCCTGGCAGGCCCTTCCTGACTCATTGGTCCTATGAGAGGCTAGGTGGCCACAGCCTGGTGGCCTGGAGAAGGGAAAGAGGGATACAGGAAAAGGAAGAGAAACCTTAAAGCAGACCAGGAGGGTTCAGGGTCAGAGACCCTGGGCCTGGAAGCCGATGTGGGAGGCTTACTCTCTGGCCTGCATGTGGGGCTCTAGGGGCATCCCCTAGGGAGAAGTGGGCCCTCAGGCCAGTCCCACTGGGAAGGCAGAGGCAGACAATGAGAAAGAACAATAGGCAGAAAAGGACTGGAGAAGTGAATGAGAAGAAAGCAACAGGGGAGCCTATGGCCACAGAAGCAAGGGAAGGAAGCAGACCCTTCCTTGGGCTACTGTGGCCTCCCTGTGAGGCTCAGCCCCGGAAGGGGGCCCCACAGGTGCTCAATATCCAAAGAGAAGAGGCACGCTGGTGACTCACACTGCCCATCCTGGAGGCTGCCAGCAAAAATTCCTGGGCCAGGGGTGGGCAGCAGCTGGACTAAGGGCCTAGAACAACCAGTGGTTGGACGTAGCCCACTGGAGAGAAGCTGGATCCTGACGTACACCCCAAATGCCCAGGCCAGACCTGTCTTTAGGAAATTTTCTTCTTGGCCCCTATTGACTTGTATAGTGTCTGAAGACCATGCAGATCAATAAATAACAGCCCTCGGGACAAAAGGCTGGTAGAGCAGTAGTTCTCTCAGATGGGCAAAGGATGGAAACAGAGGCCAGTACTGCCCCCTGCCACCAGCGGGCCAGGCCACTTGTGTGATATGTCCTTCCCGCTGCCCATAGCTTCCTTCGGTTTTCCCATTGTTACCTTAGCGGAGTTAGACCAATCCATAAGGCCCTGCCTGCTCAAATGTCTTAAGATTTTTGTGGGAAGACAACACGTGATCCAAAAACCAAAGAGCAACCCCAGGGCCTCAGATGAAGGCAGGGCCTTGGGGCTGTAGTCCTCGCAGAGGGAGAAGTGGGCCAAAGGGGGCACCTGGCCTCCGGTGCCCAGCATGCCTGTCCCCGCCCTGTGACCTCAGGCAAGCTCTGAACCTCTCTGAGCCTCAGACTCCAAGCTCTGGAAAATGAAGATGAAACCATGTCCCCGAAACGCATGATACTCAACAGCCCTTCGTGGGTCTGTGTAGTCCTGCCTGCCATAGGAGCTGGACCTTTGTCACTACTAAAACCACTGCCACCACCCACTCCCAATTAATTTCCCAGCAGGCGAGGGCAATCAGCATACTCATGGTCTCGTTCCCGCCCTTTTCTGGGTTACAGTCACCCCCTTTAGTGAATGGAGGTGGGCACGGAGGTCAGGTGGGCTTCATCCTTCCAAGTCTGACATTTCCTTCCAAGGACACGGGGCTTAACTGGGACTTTCAAGTGGTAATAGATATGGCTTTAGTAGAACGTAATTAGTCTGGGGACCGGGAGGGTAAACAAATGTTCAATTCATGAATTTGCTAATTGTCCTTCATTTTGATCTTCTGCCATTTTTCCTAGACTCTCTGACATCCGTGGTCCTGGCAAGGACTCAGAGAGTGCCGGGAGGGAGCAGCGGAGGCCAGGGGCATCAAAGTTGGACGCCCTCCTCCTGGGCACGGCCTCCAGCCCACGCCCCGCCCTCCCACCCCCGCACACCACTCAAGGCAGGAAGCCCGTGGCACTCGATCTTTTATTTTCTTAAACTGTACACAGATGTAAAATACTTTAACAGCAAGTCTATGGGAAAATTGTTTGGTTTTAAATTATTATGAAACAGAACCTAAGGGGAGCTTTATTAAATAAACATAAAGGTGGGGGTTTAAGGACGCACACCTGCATTCTACCACAGTCATTTTTTTCTGTACCTTCTGGGTGTGTAAAGATAGAAAAGACACATCAAACTGAATAAACAAAATCCATTTATACCCTGAAACGCTGGCAGGCCACTCAAGGGATTGTTCAGAACGTCTACCTCATAGAAGATGGCCTCACCATCTAATAAAAATTAAAACTGATCTGTTGGCCTCTTTGGTTCCAAAATTATGTATAATACATTTAACTGTATTTTTGCTGCTATAAAAATAACTTCTTTTTTCAAATGGCAGTTTCTGACTAACCATGCAACTAAATCAGTGCAAACATTAAAAGCAATCATTCGCTTAAAAAAGAAGCAAAGGATTTCATTTCAAGTATAAAAAATATAAAAAGAGTCGTACGAGTCCAGTTTCATCTAGTGTGGGTCAACCCTTTAAATTGCATAGTTCACGCGGCGCTTGGGCCTCTGGGGGCGAGCGAGTTCAGCGCCCTGCCCAGGGCCACTCCCGGACACACGCGGATGGGCAAGTGCTAGATCATGTGCGTTCAGGCAAGTCGGCAAGTGCTAGGAGGGGCAGGTGGGCAGGCGAGCAGGCGGGGGGCGGACCACATCCATGGCGGGCCCTGGTGGCCGGGATCCACTCGGGTAACTCCTGCAAAGCAGCTGAAAGCCTTCCCAGGCCCTCCCAGACCAGCTACACTGCTCCCGTCCCCGCCGAGCCTGCTGGGGTGGTGCGGGGGGAGGCACCTCCCCCTCCCTGACACCAGCATTTCCAGAAGGCTCCCACTCCACACTTTCCTCCTTTGGGCTCATTCCCTTGCCTCGGGGTCCTTTCCACCCCTATCCCAACCAGTCCTAGAGGAATATCCCCAGTGAAGGGCACACAGACTGGAACTTTTTTTTCTTCCCTTATAAAACGATACAAATCTTAACTTAAAAGGTCATACCTGGTAGAAAAGTCCCTTTTCAAGGATACAACTGGAATGCGTGACCTGTCAACTGCTAGGGATCAGTTAAAGCATCAACTTAAGACCCTTCTCCTCTCCCTCCCTCCCCCCAAAACACACACACATATAAGTCACGCCAGGGACCCAAGAGACAGTCAAGCGGTCATTGCCACGGCTCCCCGGTCACTGGCAGGTTGTGCCGCCCTGGGCCTCTTTCCCTCAACAAGGGTGGGAAAAGACAGGCTTCCTCTGGTCCTACAGCGTGAAGGATCCCAGGCAGGGAAGGAAGCCAACATGTCTGAGCCAGGAGATGCTGAGGCCTGGCGGGCCTTGCACACAAGCAAAGGGGGACACGGCCCTCCTGCCGGTCTGCACACTCCCCACCCCCGCATCTGCTTTTCCTCTGTGGCTCCCGTGCTCCCCCCCCCCACCCCGTGTCTCTGTCTTTGTGCTTTTATGTGTGCTCCGAAGGCGCGATTCAGAGTGGCCGGGCCAGCTGGTGGGAATGGTGGCTGCTCACCCCATTCTCTCCGACTGACAGGCAATTGTAGCTAAGCTGCCGTTTGTTACTGCATCCATTCGCTGGTATCCCGGAGGCTGCTGTGTGGGTGGCGGGATGCGGCTGGCTGTGCGTGTCTACGTGTGCATTTGAAAGTATCTCGTGTCACTTGAGCGTTCGTGCTCTGGCTTTGACTGATTGCTCGATGAAGTAGTAGAAAAAGATCTCCGGCCTCGCCCTGGCATCTGCTGGGCAACCGGATGGAAGGACGGCACTCCGCCGGCTGGGCAGCGGGTTCTCGCAGGGGCTGGAAGAAGCCCTTCCCGGGGCCCCGCCCTTGCACCCTCCCCACCCCCCGCCACGCCCATAGCCCCCCGCTGCGGTCAGGCGCAGCCGCACTCCTCAACGATCATGTTGGGCACGTCCCGCTTGACGATGTTGTACTCGTCATCGAAGTAGAGCATGGACATGGTGCTCAGCTTGGTGGGGATGCAGCAGGAGTTCACCGTGCCGGGGTTGAGGCCCCGCATGCGATACTGGTTCACCACCGCCGTGTGGAAGGACGAGGCGGAGCCGGGGACCCCCGCCAGGTAGGCCGGGCAGCTGCCCTCACAGTAGTTCCCGTAGTAGCCGGTGGGCGCAATGATCCAGTCGTTCCAGCCGATGAGGCGGAAGTCGATGAAGAACTGTTGCCTGCAACAGAGGTTGGTCCGGCCATCGCACTCCAGGCCCCGCTTGCGGATGCGGTGCCTGCTGTCCCCCAGCCGGGCCTGCACCACCACAAAGGGCCGGTGCGACTCCTCGCCGGGGTCCACAAACACAGGCACCACGGCCAGCTCCGGGCAGCCGTCGCACTGCACGTCCAGGCTGAGCCGCCGCTCACCGCGCTCAAACAAGGCCTGAATGGCTTCGGTGAGCGGGAAGGTGTGCCAGCCGCTGCGCTTGAGGTCCACCTTCTTCTCCACCACGTCCCAGCGCTCGCCATGGCCCTGCTCCTGGAAGTACACCTTGACCCGCACCTTCCTCCGGCTGCCCTTCTCCAGGACGTAGGGCACGAGCTTCAGGTACAGCCAGAGGCTGGCCTGCACCACGAACAGGTTCTGGTTGCCTTCGTTGGAGATGAAGAAGTACAGGCGGACCCGGGAGGAGGCCAGGCCATCTGCAGAGAAGTGGGAGGGCAAGGCCAAGTTAATTCAAGGAGAACAGGAGGCAGTGGGGAAAGTCACTCTGCTGCCTGATGCTAGTATGCGAACTTGCCCTGCAGCTGGAAAACGTTACTGACCAGAAAGACCGTTCCTGGGGCCAAGACCTCTGCCCCAGGACCTCTGACTGCAACCTGGGAGAAGCAGAGAAAATCCGCTTTCCACTGAGAAACCCCTATCGGCTTGGAGGTGGAGGGTCCAGGCCTCTAAAATCCTGCCTCACCTCTCCCAGGCCAGCCAGGGCTCCCTGGAGACAGGCTGTCAAGCCTCAAAAGCTCCAAAAGGAACTTGTCAGGGGGCCAAGACCTTAACAAGTTGTTATGGGTATCTGTGAAATCTGAAAAACAAAACCAGGATAGCACTGAGGATTTTGGGGTGGGTTGTGTCAGGAGAGAAGTTGCTGGGGTTTTTTTGTTTTGTTTTGTTTTATTTTTTTGGTTAACCCAGGGCATTGCAAAATCGCCACCTACTGCCTCTTCCCAGTGTTTACCTAAGCATGATCTGATCCAACCCCCAGTGGAACCTCTACGGCAAACAAGTGAGCTCTGCTCAGATTTCTGACACAGGAGCGTGTGCTCTGCGGGCTGTAAAGTGCAGCCCTCGGTTCTGACGAGTTCCAAGGGACAGGATATCTCAGCCTTGAAACTTGAGGTTCACTCCTTTCATGAGATGCTGGCTCCCCATGAAGGGCACGTTCAAAATCGCCAAGGAAAAAGGGGAACTGGCTTGTTAGTTTCCTCCATGATTCCGCTCAACAAGAGAGACCAAGCCAGATACAACTACTCTCGTGGTACATTTCAGTGACTATTCTGACAATTTGTATTTTTCTTCCCCCCTCTTTTTTTTTTTTCTTTTGCAGGAAGAACAAATAAGACAACTGTGTGACCATGGCTGGGTTTATTAAGCCTCCTACCACTGCCCTGCAGCCCCCTCCTCAGGCCTCGCCTGGTTCTTCTAATAACACTGACATCTGACTTTGAAATGGGGGAAAGTGCAGCCTTAAAAGCTGGTCTTGGACTAGCCGCCTGTGACCTGAATCTGTTATTTATAAGTCAAAGAGCTGGCTCCTGAAACGGACCAGAAATATACCAGCCCCCGCTGTCATTTTGTGCCACGGGGACCAAAAGGCCTCCTCGACCTTCCAGAATCACATTTCTACTCCGGGCCCCAAAGCACCTTTTAATCCAAGCTCTCTAATTGCATGTTGAGCTTTCCCTGACTCGGTCGGACAGCTAAAACAGCAATGCATTTCTTTCCAAGCACAGACCAGCCCGATTGTCTCTGCTTTTCTCCACACCCGGCCATGCAAAACTTTTCATCCCTTTTCATCCCCAGGCGGCACCAGGACCGTCTGCCTGCTGCCTGGGAGGATGGGGGGCATTTTCAGCCTGGTAACACAACCTCTCCCACACACACACAAGCTCCCTGCCCACCCCCGCCCTGCCCGCACCAGGGCTTCCCCCTCTGCGACCTTCTCCGAAGTCCCCTCCGCACAAATGGGGCTGAGCTCCAGGCACAAAAGCCAGCCGGGCTCATTCAAGTCCTGAAAAGGACAGCGGAGTGGAAAGCACTTGCAGCATTTCAGCGCGGGCATATTTTCCTCCTTCTTTTAAAGTTCCCAAAGATTTTCTGTCTCGCAATTATTATATTTAGACAGCGGTAGAAATTTGCAATCCGGGGCCTGGAGAAAATTCCAGAAAGGACTCCTACCCTTTGTTAACTATGAACTCTGCGGCTCTCAGGCGAGGGGGCTGCTGCCGCTGCCAGGCGAGCCGAGAGGCACGGGGCTGCCCCCGAGCCGCGTCTTTCTCTGCGTAAATGATGGGACCTGTTGAGAAGCCTGCCTTCCGCCCGATTCCGGTGCCCACACAATCGGAAGAGAGGTTGCCTAGCTCTCCCCAGCGAGGCTTCAGCAATCCTGGCAAGCCCACGCTGCCCGGCGATGGAAGCGGCCCCGGGGCCTCTCACGCAGGCACACACACACACACACACACACACACGCACGCGCGCGCGCGCGCGCACACACACACACACACACACACACACTTCTCCGGCCCACGGATATCAACAAGCACACACATCTCCAACCACACTGCTAAGCCTACACTCCGATCGTGGGAAACAAAAACATTAAGCAATCACCAAGCAAGTGCCCGCGGAGCCAGGGCCGCACGCATCTGCCGGGAGGGGGATGCACGCCAAGAGGCGCTGGGGCCCGATTTCAGAGAGCAAGGGTGGAGGGCTAGGCGTTCGGCGGCGGGGACCGGGTGGGGGGGAAGCAGGAAGGGGTGTGCTGCTTGGGGCGGAGGGTAAGAGAACGGCAACGGGGACGGGGCGCGCAGGGCCAGGGAGTCCGCGTTGCCCCAGGGTGCGCTGGCTGCGGCGTTCAGACCTGCAAGGAGAAGGGGGTGGGAGAGGGGGAGAGGGGGTGGGGAGCGAGGGCCGCAGCTGGCAGCCCTTGGGACCAACCCACCTGTCTCGGCGAAGCTGATGATCTCGGAGACGCGCTCCTGGCCGTCCGCGCCCGGGCTGGCGTGGCCGTCGAGGTGCGGGATCTCCACGCGGCCGTCTTCGCGCACCTTGCCCGCGTGCAGCTTGCGTAGGGCCGTGACCATGGCGGCCTTGGGCACGGCGTGCGTGATGTTGGGCCGCCCCCGCATCTGCAGGCGGCTCAAGATGTGCCGCTTCACCGCCTCCAGGAAGTCCCCGTCTACCCGGCCCAGCTCCTCCGGCCGCCGGAAGCCGCCGCACGACGTGCAGGTGTCCTGCGAGCCGCCGGGGGCTCCAGGCGGCGGGGGCGGTGGCGGCGCGGCGGGCGACGGCGGGGGCGTGGGCGAGCCCCAGGCCTCGGGCCCCAGCCAGCCGGCCGCCAGCAGCAAAAGGCAGGCGGCCCCCAGCGCCCGACCGGGCAGCCCGTCCATGGTGCGCCGCTGGCGACGAGGGCGCCCGCCGCGAGGCGAGCTGAGCTGAGCGCAGGGCCGGGCTCCGGGCTCCCGGCGCGCCGCCCCGCCCCGCCCCCGCCCGCGCCCGCCCGGGCCTCCGCCCGCCGGGAGGGCCGCCGCCGGCTAGCAGGGGGAGGGGGCCGGCCGGGCCGCGGGGGTTCCCGCGCGGCGGGGAAGGGGCGCCGAGGGCCGCGGGGGCCGGAGAGGCGCGCGGGCGAGGAGGGGGCGGGAGGGTCACTGCCGCGCGGGCGTCTCAGGGCGCCTCGGCATCTGCAGCCTTCCCCCCATCCTCTCCGCGTCGGGGCCCCGCAGCCCCCAGCTCCGGTGAAGCGAAAGCGGCTGCAGCGGCGCCTTGGCCGCCGCGCGGGGAAGGTGGCGAAAGGGCCGGTCGACGCAACTTGGCCGAGACGGAAGCGAAGGCGCCGGAGTCCCCGAAGCGGAGCCGGGCGCGGCTTGGCGCGGCGCTGCGGCGGGCGCTGCGGCGGGGCCCCGCGCTCGCACCTGAGCACCGAGGAAGGGCCGCGGTCGCCGGCGACGGGCCGGTAGTCCTCGCCGCGGGCCGGCGGGCGGGCGGCGGAGCGGGGCGAGCGCAGTGGCGGGAGCGCTGGGGAGCGCTGGCCGCGCGGGCCCGCTCAGAGGCGGCGCGGAGCCCCCAGCCGCGGGCCCTGCAGTCCTCCCGGCGCGTCACACGGCAAAGTTGTCTCTAGGCTCCCGGGGCGCCGCATCCACCGGCGGGCGGGCCGGCCGCTGCGCGCTCCGCCGGGGCCTCCGCTCCGCCCGCCTTCTCGCTGCTTCCCTCCCTCCGCCTGCCTGCGCGGGCCGGCTGGGCGCGGGGCGCCGTGCGCGGAAGGCGAGGCGGAGGCAGGGCCCTTCTCGCCCCCTGTCTCTCCTGCCTGCTGCGGCGGCAGCGAGGTCGTTTGGAGCGCCTAAAAGTCTCGCGGCGTCCCCGGGTGCGGGTGCCCTAGCTCGCTCTCCCACTGGCACACGCCGCAGGGCCGGGAGAGAGCGGGAGGGTGGCGGCCGCGTCCCCGCGCCCGGCCGCGACACAGTGCAGAGCCTGCCGAGGAGTTCTTCTCTTTGCCCTCTCTTCTTTTACTCTCCTGGTTTTTTCTCCCAAGGGAAGAAAAAAAGCCGCACAATCTCCGTATGTGCGCGCGCGTTGAGATAGACGTTGGCATAAAAAAAAGGGGGGGGGTGTGAGCGAGTCTCCTCGTCCTGGCCATGCGGGAGGAGGCTGTCCGTGCCTACCCGCTCCGGCTTCCCCCCACCCCGGGTGGGGGGGGGGGCGGAATCTGTTCGAGTCGCTGCAGTCCGCTCCCCACGCCCACCCCTGCTTCCCTCTGCTTTTTTCCTTTCTGCCTTCGCGGGGAGGAGGGGCGAGCTGGCCCGCTCCCCTCCCCCCCCACCCCCGCAATGCCCGGCCACTTTTGCTGTCCCGAAACTTTCCCACCACGTGGGCGCCCCGGACCCTCGCCCAGCTGGGCGCCGGGAGACACCGACGGGCTCCCGGCCCAGGATCCCGGTGCTTGCCCCCTCCCCGCAGTCGCGCAGGCCCTGCCCTCGTCCGTGCTGCCGCCCTCCGCGACCGGGAGAAGCAACTCTCGCTGCCGCGGCCGCCCCCGTCCCTCCCGGGGTGCACCTTCTCGAGCTTGGCGAGGCGGGGGCGGCGGCGCGGCCGCGGGCTGGTTCCGCGGGTGGATGTCGCTCCCGGGCTACAGTGCCCTAGCCGAACGCCCCGGGCTGCCCGAGCACTGAGCGAGGCGTGGGCCCCGCGGGCTGGAGGGGTAGAGGAGGCGGTGGCCGTTGGAGCCCTGGCTTGCGGGCTCCAAGTCCCAGGGAAATCCTAGACTGTGTGGGGAGCCAGCCTCGTGGCAGGGAGGCCTCTGAGCCCCAGGACTTGAGGTGCTGATGGGGTCTCCCGCACCACCTGCTCCAAGTGGTGAATTTGGGTCTCAGACAAACCTGGGTTCCAATGAAGGCTCAGCCACTGCCAGCCTTATCAGAGTGACAGTGGGCAGTCTTCACCCTCTCTGGTCTGGATCTCATCAGCTGTCATGGGGGGGGGGGTGGACAGTAACACCTGTGTCACACCTTGGGAGCTCCAAACAAGGCGACTTGGTCAGGTACTCAGAGAACCCTATGTACTGTGATTCTAAGGCATGGTTTTCCGGGTGGCCCAGAGGAGTGACCCTGTCAATGAACACAGAACACCCAGCCCATCCAGAACCCCAAGTATGGCAGTCCCTTCTGTCCTTCGTTTCGCCCTCATCTGAGTGCGGAGTAGCATGATAGTGCCCACAGGGTGCAGCGTCCCCCACCCCAAGGAACACCACTCTGCCCCCTCCCCTTACTGGCCCAGACCCCCACCCTCTCAACAGGCAAGACTATAAGGTGGAAGCAGGGCGAGAGTTCATTCTTGCTTTCCCAGGATCTGGGGGAACTGAAGTTGGAACATGGCCTCCAGCTCAGGGTTCCCCACACCCCCAGAGCTGGGGAGCTTCAGGGGGCAGCGAGCTCCAGGCTGCCTCAAGCCTCTGGGGAGCTCAACCTGGGACTCCAGCCCACTGAGGTCTTCAAGTCTGGAAGCCGAGCGCCCCCTCCCTCCCAATCTGAGGAACCGACCTGAAGGTGCCTAGCCCTGCCTGGCAGCGTTGGAGCTGATACGGGTTTACCCAGGGGAAGTCAGAAGCAGGGGCCCAAGAGGGTCCCCACGATGGCAGCCCTTCTACCTCCTTAGGGCTGTCTCCGGAGCCCAGTTCTCTGCAGCCCCCATCCAGGCAGCGCTTTCTGGCCTCCGGTTCCACCTCCTGCGCCATCCCAGAGCCCGGGAAGACAGTGATCTCTGGGCAGGAAGGAGGTGCTTCCCCACCCTAGCTGCACCCGTCTCTACGGCTTTGCTTGCATCTCCCAGCAGGCGCACAAGCGCTGGTTCTCTGGGTCTTTCCATTACCGCAGCCACCAACCACCTGGAAAACTCCTGTCTTGAAGACCCAGCCCCATCTCTCCTCCTTGGTGAAGCTCACCATGGCCCTCTTGTGCTCTTAAGAGTTATTTGCCATATTAGACTCCTCAGCCCAGTGCCTGGCAGTTATCCCTTCACCTACCTGTCTCTTTTGTGGTGCCCGGACTCCTGGATGACAAGAACCAGGTCCTGTGGGTCCCGTCTGATGCCAAATTAGGGGCCGCTTATTGAACTAATGCTTGGTTGATTGAATGAATGAACGAACAAACAAATGAAGGAATAAGTCATTAAGCCAGTAAAGAACTGAGTACCCCCACACTCCCCAGTACTCTCACAACAGCCATCCTTGCCTGTCTGGCTCCGAGAGTTCTCACTGTGAGCCCCACCAGGGCTGGATAGGGCTGGGCGGGGAGGGGTGCTCCACACCTTTGGGAAGACAGAGTGTCCTGCCCGTGGACCGGGTTCTGGGAGGGACAGAAGCCACCTCATCCTTGCTGGTAGAGGAGGGAAGGGGAGCTTGAGAGGAGGGGCCACAGTTTGCTGGCCTGCTGGAGAGCTGTCAGCCCTGCCGCCAGTCATCTGCTGGGAGGGATCTGGGTCAGGCAGTAGTCAGAAACCATCTGCTCGAGAAGCTGGGATTAGCCCGCCCTCTGCTGATCCCCCAGCCCACAGGAGCCAAGGGTGTAAATTGAGTTCTTCCAGATCTGCTTGTGGAGGGAGGAGCCCCCCATCTCCTACTGGAGGGCAAGGACCTGTTCCTGTTGCTTCAAAGCCTTTCAGCACTGGGCTCTGCTCTGCTCGCGCTGGTGCCCTCAGCCTTCAGTCCCCACCAGAGGCGTGCGTGACTGCGCCTGTTCAGTTTTGAATACAATAATGATCAGCTCACCCCCCAACACACACACTGCCACAGAATGCGGCTCCCTGCCGCCAACAAGGACCTCGGGTCCCATAGGGAAGGCTGGAAGAAAACATGGCAGCGTCATGGAGCCGGGCACTCAAAACGTGAGAGGGCTTCCTCTAGGAGGGGCAGAGTGTGTGCCCTCGCAACGGTTTGGTTTGATTTAGGTGGTTGTTTTGTTTTGTTTTGGGCATAAGTCATAGTTAAGTGTAAATCTGGGGATACTGAAAATGTCCACAAGTGACAAGGGAAATCATTAATGAGCCTCAGGGCACATTTGCTAAAAGGTGCAGCCCTTGCACGGCCCCGGCAGGCTTTGGGGTGAAGAGAAAGTCTTCACGCCAGTGGAACAGGGGACATGGCTGAAAAGAGGCCTTTGGCACAGTTGGGCACGGGGACCTGAAGTCCACTTTCCCAGCACTGGCGGGGGAGCCCCTGTGACCAGACGTCATTGCCCCCGCCCCCCCGAGTGGCTCGGTGACTGAATGGAAGGAGCCGCGGGCCAGATCAGACAAGGTGTCCTGTCCACTTAGCAGCTCAGGACACGAAGGAGGAACACGTGTGGAGGCAAGACACAGCCAAGGGGTCCCCCGAGGGGCCAGGAGAAAAGCTCAGACACCAGCATGGAGTCCCTTCAGAATGCCCCCCGCAGGCCACCTCATGCTTTCAAGGTCACAGAAGCTAGTCCTTCACGAGAGAGTGGGAGTGGGAAGGTGATTTTGAGGCGACAGCCCTGTACTTCTCACCAGGGCTGCCAGATGGGGCTCACCTTTGGGGGACTCTACCAGGTGTCCACCCCCTTGAGTCCTGCTGTGGCCTGGGAAGGGGTGCTTGTCACCTCTGAAACTCATGAGTGCCAGGGCTGAGGCCACTCTGCCCTTCACGTGTAGCTGCCGGGCAGCCAGCAGAGCCCGGCTCTGGGAAGGTAGTCAGCTCATCCCATGGAACTGATGAGGGAGCTGAGGCACCGGAAACACGGTCTGCTGACATGCAGACCCCCAAGTTCCAGTTGGCCTGCACCCGGGACGCACAACCGCAGGCTTCCCTCCTCTTCCCCACCCAGGCATGCGTATGCTGACCCAGCCAATCCCAAAACCAGGTTGTCATGCAAAACCTCACCCATTCCCTCCTTTTCAGGGGACTCTCTCAGCTACCAGTCCCCTAATACCTATTGTCTGTGAGCAAGAGTCCTAGAAATCATTGTGTCCCCCGACCCATTCTCAGTACGTCCGAGGGGCTGAAAATAAGCTGGCTTGAAAGGACCTGGGGGACCCCCTCCACTTCAGCCAGCAAGGTGCTAGAGGCTTGTTCTGGAGTAGGGTTTAACATGCTTTGTAACGTTTGGGAAATATTTCGACAGCACCCATAGGGATGGCTGTCCTCGTTGGTTTTCTAGAAAAGTAGAGGCACTAAATGCAACATTCAGTTAGTGTCTCACTTCAAATTGTTAATTACAAACCACTCCTTGCCCAGAATTCATTCCCATTCATTCACTAACCATGCCGAACTAGCTATTGAGGATATAGCAAAGTTCAAGTCCAACCTCATTACCCTTGTACCCCATCCCAGTCTCCTGGGGAGACCAGTACACAAACTAACTGGGAGCTAACTGGGAAAACGCAGCCCGGGGGGAATGAGAAGGAACCACCTACATTTGTCAGAAATCTCCAAGGAAGCAGGATTTGAACTGAAACTTGAAACATGAGGAAGCATTTTCGGGGGGGGGGGGGGAATGTGAGAGAGGAAAGGTCATCCAGGGGAGGAACCTGCATGATGGGAATATGTTCCAGGTGAGAAAAAGGGCAAGTCCAGTGGAGTTAGGCTGGGGAGGGACAGGAGTACCCCGTCATCCCCGAAAGGTGTGATAAGGCCAGGAGGGGAGGTGATCTCTTGCAGGAGTGTTTTAGGAGGACATTGGTGGCATTGTAGCAGGAGAGAGAGGCAGCCCATCAGGGAGGAGATGAAGGCCAAAGAGAAGGTGGTGGCAGTGAGGACCAAAAAGAAGAAAGGGAAAGGGCTGGATACCTTCCATCAAGACACCAGGGCTGGGCTAGGCAGGAAGAGCTGAGGACCCTCCCCCACCCCATTTCTGCCCTGCTAGGTCCTGCATGTCACTCCCATGTGCCCATGTGTGGTGAGAACCCAATGAGCTAGTTATCTTACAACTAACAAAGGCAAAATGGAGCATTTCAAAGGTCTCCTTGCCTTGGCCCCCCAAGCCCAACCATGTCCACTTCGGGAACACTTGAGCCCAAGAATGAAACTCTCCTTAAATAGCATCCCCCAGTTCTTAGCTGCTCTTGAACTTCAGAGCTGACCCTCATGTCCACACCTTAGAGAATGAGAAGTAAAGCACCTGTCCAATGAGCCACCAGCAAAAAAAACAACCATGCACAGCTGACCCAAGATAACATTTCTTAGGTTCTCAGGAGCAACACAGAAGAAAACAGAAATGACTCTTGTATGCAGGTATAGACAAGACATCCTTTCTGCTTTTTAACAAAACCAATGAACAGGTTAATTCATTTACTAAGACCTTTATTCCCAATAGTCAGCAGTCACCCCCCACACGCCCCCCAGTGCACCTGGGTACTCCACAGTCAGACTAATAAATACGTGTGGGGCTCTCACGGTGAAGTAGCTCATAAAGAGAGCCCCTGCTTCACCCAGATCGCCCCTTCCTTACATAGACCCTGATGGAATTCTTGCTGTCTGGTCTCTGACTTGCCATTGAAGGGAATTCAGCAGAGGGAACCACTGTGGTTGTAGAAGCAGAAAAAAGTAGGGCCATTACCAGCTCAATCCCCAGCCCAGCCTGACCCTATTGCTGGCTAGTAAAGCTGTGTTAATTTCAAGTGCCCCAAACTTTGAGCCCTTTCCCTCGGCCCAGTACTAGGCAGCCTTGGCATTGGACAGTGGGAAGGCACACACTGATTTGTGCTGTTCTCCCTAGTCTTTTTTTTTTTTTAATATTTCATTTATTTATTTGAAAGAGAGAAACACAACTAGAGAGGGAACACAAGCAGGGGGAGTGAGAGAGGGAGAAGCAGGCTTCCCGCCAAGCAGGGAGTCTGATGCAGGCTTGATGCAGGGCTCAATTCAGAGACTCTAGGATCATGATCTAAGCAGAAGGCAGACTCTTAACAACTGAAATACCCAGGCGCCCAGCTCTCCGAAGTCATGCCCCTGAGTTCCCTACCCTCCTACCCACACTCCCACTACCCCCACGTCCTCCCCCCACCCCACCCCTGCCTGTCCTTCCACCAGAGTCAGGTGATAATCCAAGAAAGGAGGGCTCTCTCATCCATCCTCCTGGGCTCAAACACGCTCAGCTCTTTCCCTACCTTCCCTTTCCCATACATCAGATTATGATTGAAATGCTGGAGAAGAAAAAAAACTGAATAAAAAGGGAATGATCAGATTTTCGTTGATGGGTAAATGTATTTATATCTAATTAGGAGACGTTACTGTGAAGGGGGTACAGTGTTTTAGTTCTGGCCTACTGAAGGAGAAATACCCATTTTGCATTAATTCTCCAAGTTCCTAAAGATGCGCAGAGTCGGTCCGCATTCACCATGTCAGTGGAACCAGGAGCAGAGCTCAGCCCAGCAGGCGGCGTCCCCGGAGCTCCCCCTCTCAGTGGAACCTGTCTGCCCAGAGTTCTTCCATGCAGGCTAGTCTTAAGCCAGGGATTTGAGGACATTTGCCCTCTCCGCCTTTCCAAAAAGAGGAAAAGGGCAAGAAATATATGAAGATGATACAGGTGGTAGGTGGTTACAGACAAATACAGCTAGTGACAGACAGATAAGATCAACAAGGAACGAGCATCTTTAGGATAAAGAAACACAAACCATTAAACTTCCATTTGACCTTCATCTTCCTGAGAGTGCCTAATGCATCGCATACCCCCACAACTTCCTACTGATTCAGAAATAACAGCACAGAGCAAGGAAGTTAATTAAAAATAAAAAGAAGACGCTGCCAATGCCTAGCTTTCATCAGGGACCAGATACTAAAATACTCATCAACTGACATTCACTATCACTCATCAGAAGAAGCTAAGAATATGCATTATTATAAAATCACTTCATGACATTATTTGTACCAGTAAATGACGTGGTCAAACCATCATCTGCCTGAGCTCAGCTAACCAAGAATCCTTTATTAAGTAAACCAGGACACACTCCGACACACTCACCCGTCTAGCACATACGAGGACGAGCTAACCCTCCCAGCCACAGGGGCGAGATCTGGGTTCAGGGCCGCTCAGCATCATTGCCAACCCTCCTGATCCCTGCATCTATTGTTCAGAAAGTGTTCCTTTATTCATTGTGCAATGCGTTTGTTCAAAGAACCTAGAGAAATGGGGCATGGTGCCAGGCAATGAGAAGACTATGGCACTGGCCTCCATTGGCAGGGAGGGCCAGCCCCCGGGGACACACAGAGAGTGTGTAAGGACCAGAGGGGTGGGAGAGGCCTGGCACTGTGGCATTCGCAGAGGGAGGAGGGAAGAGGGGAACTTGGAGAATTTTGCTGGGCCCGGGTGCTGAGGGTTGGAGCGACCCTGATGGAGGCAGGGCAGAGCCGGTCAGGGTCAGGGAGGGGGTCTGGCAAGGGCTTTCCAGACAGCTGACTCCTCGCAAATTGAGGATGTCAGAGAAGGACGAGATCGGGGTCATGGTGACTTTCTGGGGCCGCACCGGCCGCACCAGCCACACCGGCCCTGTGCTGCCTCCACTGCTCTTCTCTTAAACAGAAGAAGAAAACCTTGGGAGCTTAAGCCACTAGTACTGGGCAGATTCTGTTATTTGCAGCCCAACCCAGTGTCAACTAAACAAGGCGTCGTAAGCAATGAGAAGGGGTGACCCCCGCCCCCGCCCCAGTAGGGAGTAGGAGGAAAAAAAAGAAAAGAAGCAGAAAGGGAGCAGTCGGGGAAGCAGAAGAAAAGCAGGGAGAGCGTGGTGTCACAGAGCTGGGGGGGCTATAGGGGCAGAGGTGACCAGCAGGCCAAGTGTGGCAGAGCGGTCCCCAACGAAACCCGGGGGAGTGCTGCAGTTAGCCAGTGGGGCCGGCACGTGGGTAGTCTCTGAGTGAGCAAGCTGCTTGGGGGGAAGGAAGAGAGGTGGGCCCAAAAGGGTACCACGTTCCCTCCCAATCCAGGCCAGGGGAGCCCAGAACTTTAAGGCTGGAAGAGGGGGGGGGGTGTTTCCGCAGAAGGACAGCCTCCCCAGGTGAGAGGCAGGGCTGGCTGACAGGCAGAAACTGAGGCAAGCAGACCATAGGGGGAGATCTGCTGGGGGACATCCTTAGGGGAAAAGGATTGCCTGGGGCATCTTGGACTGAGAGCTGGAAATCGGGAGCCAAACTGGCCCATGAGTTGGGTTGCATGGGATGGCGGTAAGTCCAAGAAGGTCCCCATAGGAGCCAAATTCAAAGGACTGGATGGGGTGTGCGTGTGTGCGTGCGCGCGCGCGCTGGGGTCTGTGCGTTACTGCTGGCCATGGTGCATGTGTTTTATGTGTATTGGGGTATGTGTGCGTCAAGACATGTGTTGTGTACGGTGTGTTCAGGGGCCCGGTGTTGGAGTCCATGTGTCGTGTTAGGTGTGTATGAATGTTGTGGGGAATGTGCGTTGGAGTGTGTGTGTCGCTGTGCGCAGGTGCCGGTGGTGGGAGCACATATGCACCAATCTCAGGATGATTTGCCAATAAGAGGAACAGCAAGGGGGCGCCTGGGGGGCTCCCCAGTTAAACATCTGCCTTCAGCTCAGGTCATGATCTCAGGGTCCTGGGATCGAGCCCCGCATTGGGCTCCCTGCTCGATGGAGAGCCTGCTTCTCCCTCTCTCTCTGCTGCTCCCTCACTTGTGATCGCTCGATCTATCTGTCAAATGAATATATAAAATCTTGAGAGAGAGAGAGAGAGAGAGAGAGAGAGAGAGAAACAGCAAGGAAAACAATACTAAGGACTTTTCCTGTCCTATGGAGCTGTACCGCTGAGTCTAAGAGAGGCTTAGAAGGCAGGACTCCTGGAGTTTGTGGTTGCATGAGGAAGAGAGGGAGCAGGAAGAAACCGGCACAGCAGCCACCTCAAGCCGGGGCCATGCTTCCCCGGGCATGTCAGACGTGAAGCCAAGCCCTAAGCCTTGGCGGTATGGCCACCACCCCACCCCTGGACCCATTGGACTAGAAACTGCTTGCCCAGGCACACTTGCTTCTCCCACATCACCACAGCCACGGAAGGAAAACATTCCCTAAATTCCCCTGGAATGACTTTCCCTGGAAGCATCGGGAAAGCGTGGTCTGCAGAAGGAAACGGGCCAGGAGGCAGGAGGCAGTCCACTTCTCCACCCGAGGTTCCAAAGGAGCAGCTGAGAAGAAGCAGGGTGACTCCCGGAACCACCCGTGAGCATCGGCCCTGGGCAAGGGGAGCCGGCTGGCTACTCCAAAGCCGGGGGTCAGTGTGTGGGCCGAGCAGGAGCTTGTGCTTGTGTGCCTCGGGGTGCGAGACATGCTGCCTCTGGAGACAGAGCAGAGGCAGCCAAGCCTGCTACACGGAACACACGGGCTGCTGAGCCGCAGTTCCCTATGTGCTCCTGCAGGAAGACTCGGTCTTCAACCAAGAAAGAGTTAACTCTTTCCCGCAACTGCAGTCTGGTTGCATGATCCTCTGTTGCCAAGGAAAAGTTGGAATCCCTTGTGAAGACAATAGGGGACTCCTTGAGCCCCTGCCACCTCTCTGGCTTTTGATGAAGAAGCCCTTTCCTGGGCTCCAGCCGCTCGCTCACCCTCTCTCTCCTCCGGCCACTGAGAGCGACGTCTAGTGACCAGGACAGGCCGTGTGTCTCATCCTGGCTTTCCCCTGGGCCAAGGCGTTTCCTGGGACGTGGGACTTTCCGTGGTAAGACCGGGACTGTCCCAGACAGAGCAGCACAATTGGTCACACAGCATGCCTCACCCCTTCTTATCTTTCCTTGTGTCATTAGCCCAGCCTGCAGAGCCTTGCTGCCAGGAAACATTCTATCCACACTGGGCCACTGCCTCCAGGAAGCCTCTCTTAGTCAGCTCCTGTCTCCCCAAAAGCCCAAGAACCCGTCTCCATTGAAAACGGACAATGATGTGCTCAGTGCTCTCCCGGGAGCCTGAAGGGCCCAACACAGCACTCTGCTGTTACAGGAGCCGAAGTTCCTGTCCTAGACTTGAGCTCCTGGAGGACGACTAGGCCGTCTTCATGTCTCCATGGCTGCCTCTGAGCTCAGCCGTCATGGGTGTGCCATAGTTTGTTGAGCTGTTTTGCCAGAATATGTAGGGAAGGTTTCTGTGATGTTGGACGATGTGCCAAGATAAATTTCTTGCAAAAATTCTGAAAAGTCATTGTATTCATTTAACAAACACTTATTAAACACCTATTACATGCCTAACCCAACTCAGGAGATAGAACAGCGACCCAGAGTCAAAATCTCCATCCTCATAGAACTTACCATGTAAGGGAGAAATAGATAATGAATAGGGTTTTAAAATAACTAATGTCAAAGAGTGAAAAGTGCCATGAATTTTAATAAAGGGGGTTAATGGGAAGCAGACTGGTGAGGGGGCTACCTAAGTCAGGAAAGACCTCTCTGGGGAGTAAAAAAAGATAAGGAGGCTGTCACAGAGATCTGAGGGAGGGGCTCCAAGGTGAGACTAAGCTTAGAATGTTCAAGAACCAGAAAGAAAGCCAGTGTGATTGGAACATGGCAAACAAGAGGAGAAGACTTGAAGGAAACGGGAGGAGAGGTCAGGTCACATTGAGCTTTGCAAGTTCTAGTCCTTAGGATTAGACTTCACCTCAGTGGTTAACACAAGATATATCTCACATAGCAAAAGCTCAGAATTAGAAATTCCAAGCCAGGTATGGTGACTCTGTGGTCATTTGGAACTCATGTTCCTTCTCTCTTATCATGAAGTTCCATAAGTTTTCCATGATGATTACCTCACAACCACAAGATGGCTGCTGGAGCACCATCCATCACACCTTTGTTTCAAGCATTGGAATGGAGGAAAGTGAAAGAGCAGAGCCTTGCATCCTCTTGGCTGGGCCAGTTCAGTTAAAAGGATAATCCTCAAGGACCCACTTGACAACTCTGCTTTTATCTCCTAGGATACCCCTAGATATAAAGGTGGTTGAAAAGCACAGACACTTAACTGGGTACCAACCACCCTTCTCCAAATTAAACAAGGATTCAATAAGGAAATAAGAAATGCAGAATAAATATTGAATGCACACAAAGCATGTGTCAAGGAGCCCGGGGTTTGTTCTAAGTGTGATGGAACATTTGAGAGGGTTTTTGTCAGTGTTGATCAGATTTGCCCAGTGAGCAGTACCCTGGCTACGGGTGGAGCGGAAACCGTAGGCAGTGAGCGGGGAGCAGGAAGATGAGTTACACACCATTGCAATCATCCAGGTGAGAGATGACAGAACTGAGGCTAGCTAGTGTTTCTGCAGGAGGTGGTGAGAAGAGCCTGGGCCTGGCCTGTGGCTGGGGGCCAGGACTTGCCAATGGGTTGGGTATGGGGTGGGTATTAAAGGAAGAGAGAGATGAGGGGATGGGTCCTAGGTTCGGGGGCTGAGTAACCAAGAAGATATGGTGCCCTTAATGGAGGTGGGGAGATGGGGAGAGGAGGAGGGGGCAATACATGTTCTGCTTGAAGATGTTGATTTTGAGGCACACTAGTAGGGACTGCTGAGTAGGTAGTTGGAGCTCCCTTATGTTTGGGGTTCGGGGCAGAGGTGAAACAAGTTTGGGAGCCGCAGGCATATACATGGTATCAAAAGCCAGGACGAGATGAGTTCATGCAGTGAGAGGTGTTGATGGAGAAGAGAAAAGGTCCAAGGATGGGCCCTGGGATGCTTCACCTTTAGAGCTAGGAGAGGAAGCAGAGAAGCTGGAAAGAGTCCCAAAGCCAGAGTGGGGGTGGGGGGAGAAAAAGCAGACCTGAGTGGCGGCCAGAGGAGGAAAAAAGGACCAGATGCCCAATGCTGGGAGTGGCTGAGCACAGCAGAGAATTCACCCTGGGGCTCGGCAATGTGGGGCTTATAAGTGACCCTGATTAGACCGAAGGGCCATGTCAATTCTTCTGGGGCTGCTAGCTGTGTCTGTGAATCTGCACCCCGCCCCCTCTCCCGCCTCTTTCTGGCTCAGAGTCAGGTCCGCTTGAATTGGGAGGCTGACCAGGTGCTGCTGAGTCCCATCCTCCCCTGGGTTTTCCTGGGTCTTCTTCTACCTCCTTCTCTGCCTGTCCTTTGCCCCCTCTCTCTGGGTCTTACAGGAAAACAGGGGCCATGCTAAGCGGATTGGGACCAGGACTTTATTTTGTCTTCAGTTATTTATAGGAATTCTCAAACACAGACAAGAGTAGAGAGAAAAGTACCATGCTGACCACAGGGAGCAGGGGGTGGAGGAGGAAGACGATCCTGCGGTCCCAGAGTGCATTTGGCCAACTGACTGTAAGTTGCCAGTTTTTTACGTCAAATACAAGCAGGTCACGAATTCCAAAGTTACTGGGTTAAGACCCTCATTTAATGCAAAGAAAAGGAATAGAATAGAGAAATCACAGGAAATCACATACACACAAAGATGAATACCATTTCCTGACACTTGTCTCTGGCATCTGTGTTTATATATTTGTAGGCATGCATGTGCATTCTCGGTGGTGACATCAAGCCGATTTGCTACATTGAGTTTAAAGTCAAAAGAGGGTGAAAACCATCGGCCTCTAGAACATCTCTTTCCTCCCCCTGCCCCAGCAGTGAACACGCTCAGCACCGCAGGCTGGATGGGTGGGCAACACTCCCGGGGGTGGGCTGCTGCTCTTCTCTAGTGGGAATCGCGTGTCACGGACGCACATTGGAGAAATAGTAGATCCAGGCTGTGGTTATCCGATCTGCCGTTGTCTGCAGCTACAGCTAACGTGACTGAGCACATCAGAACAGCCAGGATCCATCAGGTGGCTGGGCCTGTGGTTCTTAACCGGGACGCAGGCTAGAAGCAGCCGGCGAGCCCCGCTCCCAAAGCCCCTGCTGTAATAGGGAAGAGATGTTGTCTGGGGCGTGGGGAGGCTTCCGCGCTAATTATAATGCAGGGTTGGGGGGGAAACCACAGGCAGAGCAGGAGGTATGGCTCTCCCCGCTCACGCTCACGGAAGTCACCCTGCCCTCCCTTCTGCTACAGGACTGGTGTGCTCTGTGGCTTCAGTGTCCAAAGCGGCTGGTGCCCCCTGGGTGTGGCACGAGGTGCTGCAGGCCACCAGGGGCTCCTGGTTGGGATGACTGTTCCGTCCTCTCAGCTTCATGCCCCAGAAAACCCAAAGGCATTCTTTTGTTCTTTTTAAAGATTTATTCATTTATTTATTTGAGCGAGAGAAAAAGAGCACGGGCAGGGAGGGGCAGAGGGAGAGAAAGAGCCTCAAACAGATTCTGCACCCAGCGCAGAGCCCGATGGGAAGCTCAATCCCGCCACCCTGGGATCGTGACCTGAGCCAAAACCGAGAGTCAGACGCTTAACTGACTGTGCCACCCAGACTCCCCCACAAAGGCATTCTTTGAAGTGAAGACACCCCACCAGCGTGTGGGCTCTGTGCAGATATCAGCAGGGAGCTCGTTTCCGCCAACCATGGTTCCCTGACCTTGCTCTAACATGACACACATTTGCATCAGACATGTCCTTCAGGGCTAAGGGCGGTGTGTGTTCTTTGGAAGTCAGCTCCCCAGTGCACGCTCCTGCCCCTTCCCTCTCCTTTGGGTGCCTGTCCTCTGTTTCCCTCTCCCTATTACAGGAGAAAGGGACTATCTAGAGATCACCAGGACCAGGAATTGGTTTGATTTCAACTTTCTTGTAGGAATGTCCACGCACAGGGCGCCTGGGTAGCTTAGTTGGTTAAGCATCTGCCTTCTGCTCAGGTCATGATCTCAGGGTCCTGGGATCAAGCCCCATGTATGGCTCCCAACTCAGCGGGGAATCTGCTTCTCCTTCTCCCTCTGCTCCTCCCCCTCCCCCTGCTCATTTTCTCTCTCTCTCAAATAAAAACTTTAAGAAAAATGTCCACATGCATGCAACAATGCAGAGAAGAGTACAATGAGCCCCCATGCACCCCTCATCCAGTTTCAACTGTCCTTATCTGCTTGATTTCCAACAGGGAGGATACGACCAGCCCAATATCACAGCTCTTTCTCCCTGTGTGCAATCCTCCAAGGACTGGACTCTGAAGGAAACACTTCAAAACTTCCAGTAATCCCCTGGGACACTAAGGGCTCTCATGTGGACACCTGCTGCCCGGTCAGCAGTGAGACACTCACTAGAGTGGCATGGGGTCACCTCCCCGTGTGCCTGGCAGCGATCGGGGCACTTCACCTCTACCCACTTATTTCAGGAGTAGAGTTGTAGCCGCCTCCCCATCTGTCTTCAGACAGCCTGCTGGCGGGCTTCCCGAGTCCTACGGCCCGGGAACTTGCTTACCCACTCAGCTCCCTGCTGGTCAATACTGTGTTGGCCAGTCACCTTAGAAAAAAAGGAAAATTCCTCCCAAAATGCACCAGCACCGAGGTCACCCCCTGTGCCAAGATGAAAAAACATCTACGTGTGTGTGCTTGGGGTGGGGGGAAGGGGAATGACAAAATGGTTTGTTTCCAACTTTAGTGGCTTTGTCCTGGTTTTACTCAATCCCGGGCTAACGGCTAAACTATCTGAACTCCAAACCAAAATAAATACACCTCTGAAGTTCAACAATGTTATTACACCAAGGCTGATGTAATGGGTCCAAACCATGAGAAAATAATATTCCAGCATAATGGGTCCCTCTGTTTAGCCAGAGGAGAGGCTGGGCTGCTGGCTTCTCGTCAACTGGAGTTTGGCGTTTTCTACCATTTGTTAAGCTGGGTGTGTGTGTGTGTGTGTTACCTAATTAATGATGTTTCAGTGACTGTGGTGTAAAAGAGTATAGATAGATATTAAAATATAATTGAGGGGTGTAGAGCAGGTCCTTGGACCAACCCAGAGAAGAGTTCCAGAATGATCATCCCTGCCTGCCCCACCTCTGGAGCCCCTCCCAGACTCAGCTTCTCACGGGGCGACGGTTTAGGATTCCGACGGCCCTCCAGGAGGTCAAGGTTCAAGGGGTGGAGAAAGGTCATGATGGCTCAAGGCTATTTCACTCAGGAAGACAACTTCCAAATATAAAAGGAATGGTACCCGGCCCGGGGAAGGGATCTGTGGACACTCAGGGCGTCTACACCAGCTGAGAAGCTGGCTTCTACACCCAAGCCAGGCTGAGGGGGACACATGCTGAACCAGAACGGTGCACTTGGCTGGTCCTCTCGGCACCCATGACGTAGGCTCACAGTCCCCAAGCTCACGCTCTTCTGTCCTCAGACCTGGAGGGCTTGGTCCCTCCTACATCCTCACTGCATTCTGGCTGGGCACACAGTGCCTGGAAGGCATGCCCTTCTGCCTCCTTCCCCCGGTCGGAGGTTGACATAAAAGGACTTGACATAAAGAGTCACAGGTCCCGGGGCCAACACTCAGTTGGCTTCCCTGAACAGGTCACTGCGTTGTAAGCTCCCCAGCCACAGAGGGCAGCTGTCTAACTGGAGCCTTCCCTCTGTAGGCACCGTCTCTCCACACCTGCAGGAAAAGCCAAGGCCAAGGTTGTCCAGTCAAGTTCCCAAGTCAGAGCAATCAGCCAACTAGCAGAGCCTGGAACCTTCCTGCTCCAGGTTCGACCTTGAATGCAAACGCTTTTGGTTCGGGGGATCTAGGGGGTCGGTTTTGGGGGGGTGTTGTTTTGTTTTGCTTTCACATATCAGTCATTAACATTAACTGCCAACCCCATGCAGAACTTGAGCCAGCCTCCGCCCCGGGCCCAGGGGCTCCTTAGCCAAATCAGGCTGAGGCATGCGTGGGGACAAACATTCATTGTGTCGTATGTCAGGGAATCCCTAGCACAAATCTATCATTATTCCCATCTCGCAGATAAAGAAAGAGAGGCTGAGGCAGGTTCATGAACTAGCCAGACATTTCACGTGTGGGGTCTGTTGGAGCTTCGGGCCTCATCTACAAGATGGGAATGGCAGCCCACTCCCAGGACACACGTACGTTTGTTTGCTTGGGCTGCCGTAACAAAGGACCGATGACGAGGTGCCCTCCAAGGCACAAATTGCTCGTCTCACGGTTCTGGAGGCTGGAGGGCTACGATCAAGATGTCAGCAGC
Organism: Spilogale gracilis; assembly: GCA_004023965.1. Lineage (NCBI taxonomy): Eukaryota > Metazoa > Chordata > Mammalia > Carnivora > Mephitidae > Spilogale > Spilogale gracilis. The sequence continues at coordinate 154,478 of PITA01000524.1, forward strand.
ATTGGTTCCTTCTGAGGCCTCTCCCCTTGGCTTGTAGATGGGACTCTTTTCTGGGTCTGTCTTTGCTGGTCTTCCCTTTATGGGTGTCCGTGTCCTACTCTCCTCTGCTTGCAAGGACACCTGTCATATGGATTTGGGGTTCACCCATGACCTCGTTTTGCTTTAACTACCTCCTTAAAGACCCTGTCTCCAAAATTGATCCCATTTGCACGGGGGTGGGGGGGCGCGGGAGGAGTAGGGCTTTAACATACAAATTTGAGGAGGACACACTCAGCTCATAGCAGAGAGAACGATGTGGGTGACATGCTTGGAGCAGCAGGTGGCCCTCGGTGAGCTCAGTGGGGCAGTGGTGAGAACGAGCACTCAGCCCTAGGACCCGTCCTCGGTGCTTACTGAGTGCCTGCTGGGTCTACGAGGCCCCGGGAAGCCACTGGGTGAGCCTCACGTGGTAGAAAGGACAGCAGCAGGAGGGATGCCTGTTCCCAGCAGGCACTGGGTAATCCTGGAAAGCAGAGAGCACGCGCGGGAGCAGAGAGCACACTCAAGAGCAAATATTTTCAAGACGCATCTGCCAACCGCACAGGCTTTGCACACCCTCCCAGCGCCTTGCAGCCTCGGCGGGCACCACGCTCAGCCAGACAAAGGAACGGGGGACGGGGGCGCTGCTTCTGCTTTCTCCCCGGACACGGCAGAGTGCACAGCGTGGGTTCCATAAGAACTGGCTGAAATGAGTGACTGAATAAATGAAAGTTTTGACTGATGGATTGCATCGTCCTGATCCGCCCTTGTTTCTCTCCTGCGGAAACTTCGCTCAAGTTCTGGACGAGACCCCACCGTCCACCAGCGAGAATGAGCACTCCGGAGCCGGAGCTGACCCTGGAGGGCATCAGCCAGCTCCCACACGGGTGGCAAAACCGCCAACACCCCATGCCCACTCTGGGTTGCTGCTTCTCTGTGTCCTTTAAGCCAGAATGCGAGACGTGAGATTGCAAACACACCAGTAGGGGTTCAAGACGTGAGCATCCCCGAAATCCCTCTGAGGACAAGATGGGCAGGACTTGAAGCGAGGGCATATTGGACTACTCCTTGTTTCCTGTCGGAAGTGCTCATTACCTGGGGAGACTTCTCTTTTGGTTTTACCAACGTGCCTGATCCTCGGCCATCAGGATAAGTTTAGGTGTGATCTTGCCTCAAGGCAGGAGGGAGAACTCAATGACCTCTTTGGGTCCCTTCCTGTCCTGGGATTTTAGGCAGACATTAACATCTGGGGAGTGACAGGAGCTGAGAGATCCCAGTGGCCCGAAGCCAGCAGTAACAGGGTGGCCCGGTCCGGGCAATCCACCCAGAGCTAACCAACTGGTAGAGTTGCAAAGAGCAACAAGTCTGACAGCTGCCAGGATTACCCACTCGACAGAGCAAGGAGCTGTGGCTGGAACTGCTCCGTCTCCAAGGAAACAGGAGCACAACGCAGGTGTGGGCGCACACCGGTGTCACAGGTTCACACGTACACAGAAGGCGTTTGTGCAAATGTGATGGGAGGTTCTGCCCGGGATGTCTCTCCTCTCCAACCCAAAAGGCCTGAGAAGAATCAGAGCTCCCAAGCCAGGCAGCATCCTCTCCAAAGCAAAAAAGGGCTGGGGAGACCCTCTGGGCTTCCTCTTGAAAGACAAGAGCCATGAAGAGAGGGTCAAGGTCACATCAAAGCTGCCCTAAATCCTGTGCCATGTTCCCCAGGTCTTTCTAAGGAACTTGTGTTCTAGCCACCTCTAAAATCAGATGGGCGCTTTTTTTTTTTAAGCCTGGTATATGATCGCACTTCATCAAACACCCACTAATCTTATCAGTTAGTCCGTCCACTAATCAATGCACATGCATTTTTTTTAAAGATTTTATTTATTTATTTATTTGACAGAGAGAAACACAGACAGAGAGGGAACACAAGCGGGGCGGGGGGGGGGTGAGAGAGGGAGAAGCAGGCTTCCCGCTGAGCAGGGAGCCCGACGCAGGGCTCGACCCCAGGACTCCGGGATCATGATCTGAGCTGAAGGCAGACACTTAACAACTGAGCCATCCAAGCGCCCCAATGTAAATGCATTTTTAAAGGTCTACACTTGAGTGAAGAACAGACAACATGGAATGGCGAACACCCTCCTTTAAAGAGCTTAGCATTGGGAACACAAGATGAACACCAGAGAAAGGATCAGAAGCTTGAGGAGATAGCACATAATAAAAAGCTAGAAGCAAGCTGGCAGTCAGGGAGGGCTTCATGGAAGAGGTGGAACACACAAGGCCTTGAGGAAGCCTGGATTTTGATGTGTTAGAGACAGAAGACATTTTAAGCCCAGTGACCCACAAACAAAGGTGTGGCAGAGCCAAATGCCAAGGGCCTCCGGTGGGACACAGGCCTGCGAGGTGGGGGGGCAGGCCCCCAAGGCCACGGAGGGGAGTGGGGCTGAATACATGGTGAGCTGTGAGCTATCGCAGGTTTCTGCCCAGGGGAGAGCTTCCCAACGACTTTTGTACAGTGGCTGTGCCTTATACCGGACTGTGTTTGTGGTTCCCCAGCGTGGAGTAAGCGTCCCCGGGTGTGCACATGGCACACCTACGTGTCACAGTGCTGAGAGTGACATCGATGGGGTCAGCATCTACAGTGTTTCCACGGTGCGTCAGCCCTAGGGCCCCAGAGGAATCCCCTCAGAACCCTGCATCTCTCCCATTACTGAGCACCTGGAAATTTCTCAGCACATCTCTCTCTCTCTCTCTCTCTCTTTCTCTCTCTCTCTCTCTCTCTCTCTCTCACACACACACACACACACACACACACGTGCTCATGCGCACATGTGTGGAATGACAGACACAAGGCTCCATTAATTGACTTGACTTATAAACCATATATTTAAGAATCAAAGGCTGCAAGTTAGCTTATCGGAAACTTCTCTGTATCCACAATTAATGGTTGCGTTGTTGATCTTTCCATACGTTCTTCCCACAGCACATGGGGCTTTGGCCAGAGACACCCAGGTTGCTCTGGTTTCCCATCCCTGGCGGGTTTCGCTATCTGCCCTCCATCGTGCCCCCTCTGCTCAGAAACTGCCCATGGCTCCCTACCTACCCCCCATGTCTCCACCCAGAGTCACTCATGCATCCACCAATGCCCAACACCGAAGTCCTCCCTGTGGGCCCACGTGGTGCTTACAGTATGTGGAGGCAAGCGGAAAATAAACACGGAAGTACAGGCATACCTCATTCTATGGGGTTTCAAAGATCCTGCGTTTTTTATAAACGGAGGGTCTGTGGCGACCTGCCTCAGTGCCGTTTCCCCAACAGCATCAGCTAGCTTTGCATCTCTGTGTCACATTTTGGTTTGATTCTCATAACATTTCAAAACTTTTAAACTATCATTGTATTTGTTGTGATCACCTGTGATCAGTGATTATGACTTGCTGAAAGACCAGGGGACGGTTAGAACTTTTGAGCAATGAAGTCTTTTAATTAATAATTTAATAAAATATTATTAATAAGATAAATAAACTTAATAAGACATTTTTTAGACATGATGCAATTACACATTTAATAGATTACAGTAGAGTATAAATGTAATTTTATATACGGGGACCCCAAAAATTCATCTGAATCACTTGACTGGGATGTTTGCTTTACTGTGGTGTTCTGAAACCGAACTCAGAATAGATCTGAGGCACGCCTTTGATCTAAGAGGCAAAAAAGGGTTGCATGTTGTGATCAATAAGGATCTGGAAGGAAACCAACAAGGCGGGCAGAACAAGAACAAATGACAGCTGGGACTGGAAGGATGGGGGGGAGTTGTGGATGTGACATGTGAGGACAGAAGTGACCCAGAGAAAGGGAGCAGCGCGTGCAAAGGTCCGAGGGTATACAGAGTTTGGAGCAGTCAAGGAGCTAGGAGACAGCCAAGGGAACTGGAGCATGGTGATCCCAGTTCGCATATCCTTTGAGGATTGGGGCTGGATTTCTGTCTTGCCTCAAACCCTTAGCTTCCCCATGACTGCTCATTCGTAATCACATGACTCTCCACAGACTTCCCCTTTCCCATTCGGTTGGCCACCAAAGCCCACTGATTCTACTTCAGAACCTCTCCCAAGTCTCCGCTCTCTTCTCACCACTCCCCGCTCCCCCCATCTTAGTTTGGGTCCTCAGCACCACTCACCTAAACAGGGCTACAAGCCCAGATACCAGCCTCTTGCTTGGAGGCCCCTAGGTGCCCAATCAGCTTCCCAAAACATGTCTAACGGCACCTCTCCCACCACCCAAAACGCCTGTTAAAGTTGGCCTTCGTCAAACTGGCTGATGGACACCTGCACACTCTCTTACACATTTAAAATTACAAAACAGGAGCATGGGTGGTTGTCAATTAAGCGCCTGCCTTTCGCTCAGGTCATGATCCTAGTCCTGAGGCTCAAGTCCTGCATCGGGCTGCCTTCTCAGTGGGGACCCTGCTTCTCCCTCTCCCTCTGCCCATCACCATGCTGTGCTCTCTCTCTTGCTCACTCTCTCTCAAATAAATAAATAAACCATCCAGCCATGCCAGAAGTCTGCTGCTGCCCGAACGCATCACGTTCCTCCCGACCTCACACTGCTGTTGGTCCCTCTGCCTGGCACGTCTGTTGCTCCTGAGACATTTCTACTCATCTGTCAAACCCGGGTTCAACGTCAAGTTCTCAGCCAGGGCTCACCTTCCTTTCTCCGCCTGCTCCCTGGCACTTGTCTGCACGGCCGCCGACTCCCTCCCCACCCCGCACTGCCTCGGGCCGCCCACGGGGCGAGGGCTGGAGGCCACCCTAACAGTAGAGGAAACACAGCTCCCTGCTCTGTGCCAGAGAGCGCGGCAAGTGCCTCCCTCGTGCTGACCCTGGGAGTCCTCACGCCGGCCTTCCGAGGAAGCCACTAGAGTCCCCATTTTCCAGCAGAAGCAGGCTCAGAGCGGGCAAGCACTCTGCCCAAGGTTACTCCACTGGGTCCCAGAGCCAAGCGGAGCCCAGAGTGCCACCTGCAGAGCCCTGCCCCTGTCCCCCAGCCCCCACACCGGCCCTGGCGTGGCGTTCCCCCCATCAGTGCCCTGCCCACGCCCGCTGCACAGGCCACTCATGGGGCCCCTTAGCTGAACAAATACACAGCTTGCCTTAGCCAGCCTCCACTCCTTCCCACCCGCTCCACTCGCCTCTTGCTCTCTGCCCAAGGGACCAAGCTCGGCAGGGGCTGGGTACCCAGCCGCATACCTGAAGCCCGAGGGTTCCCATGACAACGTCAGAGCACACCCGGGCCTCAGGAGACCCTTACGTGAGGAGCCCGTTACATATGGGTCCCCCAGCCCCCCTCACATCCCTCGTGCGGCCCTGTGGCTTGTACCATCCAGAATCCAAAGAAGGAAAGAGCTGTCAGGAGTTCCCATGACGACACCAACCTGACCAACTCATTTCCAGGTAATTTAACACGAGTCCCTTACTTCACTTTGTCCTCACATAAAAATGAAAAGCAAGACCCAAAACCATGACAGAGGTCTGTGTTCAGACTTGTCCCTGATGTAACACGAACCACACCCACTACTCTAATATATCTGTTTGTAAAATGTTTTTCAAAGGAGCTCATGTAAAAGAAGTATTAAGGTATAATTTCTCCTCCGCGGGGCTGCCGAACGTTCCAGAGACTGCCGCTGAGGACAACGACCAGGCTGGGAGGCTTCTCCCCCACAAGTGCCAGCCTGTCCCCACAGCTGTGACTCCTTGCCTAAACAGAAATGGTGATGTCAGCGGAGTGGCACACACTTAGCTACAGGGGACACTAAACTTAGAGGGATTTTTTTAAGTCGGTAATTAACAAGGTGCAGACATCATTGGGTACTTGGTCATAGCAAGTGAATTTCTCTCTCCCGCTGTCTGTACGGAGCCTTTCCCTCTGAAACAAGTGGCTTCTAAAGCTTCCGTGCTTTCATTTGGGCACGGCTTCCTCTCCTTGCCCTTGTCGCCGGCCATCAGGATGCTCGGGTGCGTGCCACTTGCGACAGGTCTTAAGTTTGGACCATCCAGCCCACAAGGAAGCCTGTCTTCATACCCCAGGGTTTGGTTGGTGAGAAGAAAGCATGAAAGCCCAGCAAAGAGCAAATATTTCACCTGAGCCTCCACTTTCTGTCATCCATGGGTGGCTGTTTTTGTTTTCTGCTTTTTGGGTTTTCTTTTTCTTATTTTTCAAGAGTTTTTCACAGAAATCCAAAGCTGGGAGGAACGAGGGGTGTTCCTGGCAGACAAGGCTGTGTCCTCTCCACCCAGTAACACAGGGATTAATATCAATTATATCATCAAGCCTCACCCACCCTCGGAAAGATGGGGAGGAGGAGGGCAGCCCAGGCGTTCGGCACGAGGGGCCTGCCCAAGCTGGCATGGCCTGCTTGTGGGTTCCTCCCGGGCCTCAGTTTGCTCATCGGCATTCCGAAGGTCAAACTAGCCCTTGCACCTTTACAAGACTGTTGTGAGGTCCGGACAGCGAAGCATGCCACTGTGCCCGCCAGCATGAGGGGCAATCATCAGCAGGGAATCTGGGCTTCGGGGGTCTGGTAGCCTCAGCAGCAGAGCACTGTGCCCTGAGTGCCACATCTAGACCGGCTTTGACAGCTGGTCAGTGGAAGGCCCTCGGACAGGGGTAGGGCTCTCCGCCAAAGCTGACTCCCTTCCTCGGGAGGCACCTGGATGATTCCTTATATTTGTTATTCTATCTTTTCAGTGAACCTGGCTCCGGAGCAGAAACACTGGGAATGCATTAGAAATACATGACACAGTGACCTAAGCCGCACAGGTGGCAGAGTGATGAGGAGGCTGGCACTGGCCTGGTAGGGTCACTCGAGAGCTCACCCTTCAGACCTCAGGCTAGCTGCAGCAATTTGGTTTAGTTACAGAAGATCTTAAAGTTGCGTGGGACTTCCCCCTCTATGTCCTGGGTCTAGACCCTTCTCTGGGTGGCCACCCTTTCTCCAGCACCCAGCACCCCAGCGCACCCCAGCGCACCCCCTGGCGGTGTCCCCGGCCCCAACAGCATTCCTAGAGAGATGCATCCCGCACATCAAGGTCCCTGCTGGCCTCCCCCTCTGCAGCAGGTGAAATGAGTTTCCAGTGGCCTAATTTTCTCCCAGGGAGTAAGACAAATGTTGGAGAAAGAGTTTGCTGTTTGTATAACAGCTTAAAAATGAGGCGTGAGAAAAATGCCTTAGGGACGCCTGGGGGGCTCAGTCGCTAAGCATCTGCCTCCAGCTCAGGTCATACTCCCAGGATTCTGGGATCGAGCCCCACATCGGGCACCCTGCTCTGCGGGAAGCCTGCTTCTCCCTCTCCACTCCCCCTGCTCGTGTTCCCTCTCTCGCTGTGTCTCTCTCTGTCAAATAAATAAATAAAATCTTTTAAAAAATGGCTTTAGTGCCTTGAGATTCTTCGTAAGACCCTGGAGTAGAGACCGCAGTTGACCTGAGGACCGACAAGCTCATGGCGGCTTTCTGCCTCCCGGGTGTCCGGAGACCCTGCACGAACCACAGCCACGCGCACAGGCTGGCTCCCACCCCAGCAGTCCCCAGGGACATGCCCCAGGAGTGGCATGGGGGGGTCTCTGGACACCGTCCCTGTGCCCCAGGGGTTTCATGAGCCTCCCATACTTAATCTTTAGAGCAACCCTGTTGAGGTAGGGTGTTATCGCCATTTTACACGCAAAAACTGAGCCTCACAAAGATTAAGTAATTGCCAAAATCAACAGTAACTAGGCGGCAGGGCCAGGACGGGAATCCAGGTCTGCCCAAGCCCACGGCCCACGCTCTTCCCACTGCAGACGCTGCGTCGGGGAGCGCCCCGTGCACGCAGGGCTCCCCAGCCCAGCCCAGTGGCTGCGACAGCCCGGATCCAGGAACCAGGGATGGGGTGGACGGGTAAACGTAGGAAGGTGCGCTCGGAACCATCGGGGTTATGCAGCTGGCTGACGACCTGTCATCCCCCGCAACCCCCCAAAAATGGCAGGCTGCGGAGACAGAGGTACAGTGAGCAGAGCTGGAGGTGAGGGAGAGGCGGGGGTACCCCGGCCGGTGTGTACTATGTGTGTGTTCAATGGGAGGTCCTGGGGGCAGAGGGTTGCGGCATCCCAAAGGAGGGTTGGGACCGGTGTGTCATCACACGGGAAGCAGGCAGTTAAAGCTGAGAGAGTTAATAATAGAGATTACAGAAGTCAAGATTACGGGGAAGGAGACAAGGGGCAGGCCAGGAACCCCAGGAATACCCTTCCTTTCCATCTGTGCGTGGACACCAGGCAGGAGTGGAGAGGGACGAGCTCTCAGAGAACCAGCAGAGCACAGGTGACGAAGGCCAGGCGGCTCAGGAGGGAGGGCCTGGGAACGGTGGAGACACTGAAAATGTAGCAAGCCAGGGGGGCCCCGGAGCCGGTCAGCAACCAAAGGCCATGGGAGCGGAAGCCAGACTGTGCTGATGAGTGAGGAGGAAGAGGACTGAATGTGAGGGGCCGAGAGGAGAGGACTTCTCACAGTGTCTGATAGTGATGTGAACTAGGTGCATGAGAAACAGGGTGGGAGGGGTGGGGGTTAAAGGTGGGGACGAGAAGGAATGGAGCCTGTGAGAGGGAGAGAGAGACTGGAACACACGAGGAGGAGAAAGGACTCGCAGGGCAAAGCTAAGGGGGGCTCATATGAGTGAGGTCAGAATGGAGGGCGCTTGGACAGATAGACGAGGTTGTATTCCCAAGCAAAAAGGCACTTTATCCTCCGAGATGCGAGAGGAGGCAGAGAAGGGAGCCGGCGATGCAGAAATGCCAAGAAGAAGGGGCCGACCCTCACCCACCCTCACCACAGAACCATTTAGGAAGCAAGAGACAAGAGTGCGGGCCCAGAGCCAGGGGAAGTGGATTCCTCACTCGCGCAGAGCCCTGTGCCTTGGGTGGCGGTGGGTGGGCGGTGGCAACCCTCCGCACAGTCATTCGGGAGGCCGGCCCCCTGGCGAGCGCTCCATCGCAGAGAGCACAGCACGCGGGGTGCAGGGTCCAGCGGGGCACAGGGTCCGGCGGGCCTGGAAACCGGCCTACACTGCGCGGGTCAGGCCGAATCGCATAGCCACACCCCACGCACAGCCCAGCAAAAGTCGTCTAGCTGGGTGCCCAGGACAGGAAGGAAACGGGTTCTAGTGGGAACAAGGCTGTGTCTGCCACTGGCCCAGGGCTCCGATGAGAAAGAGAACATTCCAGGGGTCTGGGTTCGTGAATGGGAGCCGTAGACAAGGGGACACAAACCGGCTCTCACGCTGAGGCCAGACTCTGAAGATATGCAGAGAATCGTCTTCCCAGGCCCATCGCACACGTCCAACACATGGGCACAGCGTTCTGTACACAGCTCTGCCGTCACAGTCTCCTGGCCCTCGCTGGCTGTTGACCGCCAGCCCCCCGAATGTGTGCTCTCTGCAGCGAGACGTCTCTGACCCCATTCCAAACAACACAGCCAGGAAAGCTATAGAGGTCAGGAAGGCCTTCAGGAGATCAATATGACTCTAGGAAATCTCAATGATTTCCCTTTGATCTTTATACTAGGAATTGGCTTTTTCCACAGGCACCCTAAGTCCCCCCCCATACCTTCTCTCCAACACAGCCAGAGATATTGTCCTCCATTTAGGAAGAAAACCACCACCTTCCCGGGCCTGCTCTGGGAAGCCTGTGAGGCTCCCTCCTACCCCACTCTGGGAAACCCGAGGTGCTTAGGTGCCCCATGGGGGCGGCCACGGGAGTCTTGTTAATAACCTGTTCCTTTCATCCACAAGCTTTGTCAGACACAGCTGTTGAAACCCACCAGCATGAAAGAGAGCAAAAGAAACACTGGACTGATATAACCCGCCCAGGAGAGAAGGATCTACAGACACGTGTTGAGCAGATCTTGCAAAATCTGCAGCTATGGGAAGGGAGGAAGAAAACCATCAATGCCCAGAGGCATCTGGAAATGAATGGGAGACTGTGTCTGGGTGTTGCTCAATGGCGAGCTGCCTTCCCAAGGGCCTTGCCAGACTCTGCAGCAGGAGCCCCACTGAAGGCTCATTTCATCCCCGCTGGAAGGAACACAGGGAGCTGGTTCAAGGTTGCAGTGTCCCTTGAGCAGCAAGGAGCCAGCGATGCCAGGGCATGAGAAGGGCATCTCTCCCATGCGAGAGGTGAGCCGACAAGCATCTACCTGCTCAAGGTGTGTTTACGGGAGCAGAGCGAGGTATCTATTTGCCTCCAACACATGTGGTCAGAGAACAGAAGCTCATTCATTCCCGATTTGCCCCAAAGCCTAACCCTTCCCCCTTGATGGCGCTGACCTCCGTGGGGCTGTCAGAAGCGGGCAGATGAACTGAAACCCGCATGCGTCCTCTTCAGTGTGATCAGTAAACACGGCGGGAGAGAGTTCTGGTCCCACTGGCCTTGCCACGGCTGGTGCACATTCACTCAGCCCTCAGCGGGAGCTGGACACCACTCCAGGCCCTGCTCCTGTCCCCCAGGAGGCCACAAGCTGGAGGAGGCAGGGCCCCCAGCCTGGCTCCGCCTCTCACCGTGTCTGTGACTGTGGGAGGCTCATTTGTCCGTGGCTCGGCATCCTTGTCTATCACTTGGAATCAGCGACTAGGGCCCAGCGAGAGGACAATGCAGTCAAAGTACTTCAAGTGTCAGGGCTCCCGCAGATCACCACGGTGCCTTCGGAGACCAAACCAACTCCCAGTCATTATCTGCCTGAACCCGGCTCCGTGCCTCCTGCCGACTCCAACCCACCCACAGACCCCGCGACGCCCTGTCACCAGCACACAGACATGAGGGGACCATTCCCCGGCCTCGAGGGGCACAAAGGGGGCAGCCAGGAGGGGCGGGGAGCCTCCCCACAGGGCTGGGCCGGGCCGGGAGGGGCCGCGCAGCCCCGGGGTCACACTCGAGTTGGTTCCTGAGACAGTAGTCCTGCCACATGGGGAAGCCAGTGCCCCCCGCCCGTGTGCCCTGCCGACCTGCTGGCGTCCCATCTCTGTACTTCCACGGGAAATAAAACTCCATCAGCCCCTGTCTGGACAGTCCACACACCCCTCTCATTAAGTGTCCCATCTTTGCACTGACTTCTCAGCCTACTTTTGAGCACAATAAGAACAACTCCACGGCAAGTGCAGAGCAAGCACCAAGCCTGAGCCTCGGCGCCGAGCCTGCCCCCCCCCCCCCCGGGTCCAGGCGATGGGCTGAAGGCGGGGAGGCGGCCGAAGAGAGACAGTGGACCTAGGACCCAGATGCCACGGCCA
>PITA01000524.1:165892-208699 GCA_004023965.1 Spilogale gracilis
GACACCTCCTTCTCCTCCCCACCTCACGTCAGTCAGCCTCCTAGGCCCTCCAAGCACCCACAAGCCCTTCCTCCCCCCCCCCAGCCACAATCCACTGAACAGGCAGCCTCCCCCCCAGCCTCCACTCCCCGACCTTGACGGTTAAGTCACCCTTCCCTCACCTCTTCTACTTTGTCCACTTTCTGCAGAATGTTCCAGAGGAGGCATGGGGTCGAGGGGGCCAGACCGGGCTCCACCCTGTGACAGCCGTGTGAACTCAGGCGAACTGTCCCCACCTCTCAGGGCCTCAGCAGACCCATGTCTGAAATGGTGATGGGACAGCCAGTGTCGTGAGGACTGAAGGGCGTGCAGGGGCCCCCATCCCTCTCCCCTCGCATCCCTGTGCTCACTCGGGTTCCCTTCCGTTAAGGCACCCTGAGCAAGCAGGCGAGCCCAGCAGGGACTCGGTTGCAGAATGAACTTGAACTAACTAATGGTCACCTTACACGGTGATGGACACAGTGTAAGGGCATGTGGGGCCTGGTTTCACCTGGGGAAAAGAGAAGGGGCATTGGGGTGAAGTGTACGGCAGGCGAGAGGGAACGCCCTTGTGGCAGAAGCCGGGTTCCACAGAGCACAGCGCCCACAAACCCCCAGACAGGCACCCGCTCGTGCGACGGACCTCAGGGCACGTGGCTGCGAGGCAGGGCGCTGAAAGGTCTCTTGGGCCTGGCCGCAGAGCTAGCCCACCTTCCCTGCCGCAGACTCTGAGAACAATGCCACATGAGTGATGCCTGGGGACACAGGGCATGCACCCACTTCCTGCTGCTGGGAGAAGGGGTCACGGGCTCCGCCCAGCCCTGGGCTACAGGCTGGGGGCTGTGCCGTCGTGGGCGGGCTTCTATCTTTGAAGACCACCAACTGGAAGAGTGGCCTGACCAGGCCTGGGCTTGAGGGAGCCCAACGAGACATCAGTGCAAAGGCCGAAGGAGGGACCAGGGGTGACGCCGTGTAAGCCAGGAACCGGGGGGCAGTGGAGGCCACCCAACAGGGACACATTGAGGGATGACCAGGAAGCACAACGCGACTCAGGACTGGTCTGCTGGGCCAGGCCTGGGGAAGAAGGATGCCTTCACCATCCAGCCTGCAGGGTCAGCCCTGATTCGGTGGCTCTCGGGCCAGAGCCTCGGCTAGTCTAAGCTAGCCAGAGCCGGGGAGAGAAAGACAGAGACAGACAGACAGACCGGGAGCGAGGGCCCATTCCAGAAGCAGTGCTGGAGACCGGAAGGAAAGGCTTACGGTTCAAAGGAAATGACTTCATGATGGAGAAACGAGCTGTGTTAGGACGTGCGCCTTTGCAGGGGTGCGGGGCACAGACATGGATCCCAAGGACGAAGGATACCAAGAAGTAAGAATTCCCATGAAGCAGGAGGAGTGAAGAGCGTTCAAGACAGAGCTGGAAAAGGCTTGAGGATAAGGAAAAGCGCAAACTCCGTTCAGTTGTTTAAGGACAGAAAAAGTTAGGAAAACACCGCCCTGGGTTATTTGCCTCCTACACAACCGAGGTATGCTCCAAGGTTAGTGAGAGCTGGCACGGAGCTCCAGCATCTTTCATTAGGTTAAGCCACACCATCTTGCTCTGTTTTATTACCTTCACGTTGCCTCAGAAGAGCTCACTCCATCTGGTCGTGGTTGTTAAAAATGTGCTTGGCTTTCTTCGTAAAAATAAAACCCCAATCAAGGGATGAAAGAAAGTGCTTTGGAGACAGTCCAGGGAACCACTGCATACAGGTGGGAATAGAGGAGGGCCTGGGATGATTGAGGGGAGGAGGGCGGAGGGGGAACCGAAGGCTGGGGCAGGCGATCCAGCTTACATAAGCACCTCTATTAATGAACGGGAGAAGCCAAAGGATGTCTTTCAATGCTCAGACCCAGTGAGGATTTGTAATTTAGGGCGCACAGAAGGAGTGGTCGGGAGCAAGGGAGAAGAGGTGTGAAAGTATATGCCAAGAAGCACACAGCTACTTTTAGCTAGGTAACAAGAGACTGCTATTAAAAGTCTGCTTTGAAATTTTAAGCAGCATATGGTCACAGCGTCGTTGTATGCGACGGGGCTTCCTCTGCCTGCTAACTCCTGAGCTACCCGAGGCCAGGCTGGGCGGCGGCGGGGCCTGGAAGGTGGGCCCACTGCCCTGCGGTCACGGTCAGGGGCGGCCACGCGCATCCTCAAGAAGGCATGCCCACGTGGCTCTACTACGGTACAAGAACAAAATGCACTTAATGCAAGATGATTTCCCGTGACCGCCCACCCACCTGGGCAGAAGGTACAAAAACAACTGGGGTCTAGCTCGTAGGTCCTGGTCATGGTCAGAGCTCCCTCAAACTGCCTGCACGCACTCGTGGCAGTAATGTGCCCGCCGCCCAGCTGCCAGCTTGTTTGGGCTAGGAGAAGCAGTCCTTGAGGGAAAGACCGTCCGATGTGAGCACGGTCACCGGGGCACAGGGCAGCAGCTACTGAAGCAGGGCTGGATGTTTCTTAAACTCAAGGTCTGGGGGCCCTTTGGGACCAGGCGGGAGGGCACACATTCCTGCCCAGCGGGGCCCCCTTACAGCCCTGCTGCCTCCCCCCACCAAGGAAGACTCCGCTGAGGGGTGAGGGCGTCCCTTTCCGTTCCAAATCCTTTCTCAGTCAACAAAACTCAGTGTGGGAAGAATATTGCTATAAATTACAATACAAATTGATTAATGCCATAAAAATGTGACTGAAACCACCGGCCCTTGCAAACAGTGGGGCTTATGTTGTCTGCTCAGCTCTCTGAAGGAACACTGCCCTTAAGAATTTGTGTATTGTTCACCCTTTTTCTTGGCACGCACACAAAATCCAAAGCCTATAATAATGCAGGTCATTAAACCAAACAACTGCGTTTGGACGTTTTTCAAGGGTGTGATTCAGGCAAGCGCTTTCCCCACGGAATCAGTTTACATTCCTTATCAGATGCTACCCTCCACTGAAAAGCCGGCAAAGAGCAGCCCCCCGCGGTGTTGTCTTGGTAAAAGGGACTTCTCCGTGGCCACCAGATGGCGCTGTTGACCAAAGCGGGCGGCTTGGGCCGCGGTCCTGCTCAGGACGCAGGGCTCAGAAATACACATGGGAGAGGACCATCCTCTGAGAAGCAGCCAAAAGTTTTATCCTGAGGAAGTCCCCCGGATGTGGGCAGAAAGGACTCCATCCCTCGCTGTATTTGAGGAACCAAGAAGGAGGGGTTATAGAGGAGCCCCTTCAAACCTGCACCTGCTAGGTCCCGGAGCCCTGGGAGTCTCAGGCTGAGTCCCAGCCCCAGGCCTGCCACCAACTGCGCTGTCTGGCTCTCCCTGGGTCACCGTGGCCATGACCCCAAGTACCAAGAAACGCGGCTGATGGCGGCATGGCTGGCGAAGAGGGCTGCTGGGAGAACCCAACAACACAACGAATGTGAAAGCACCCTGAAAAAATAAAACATGCCTCCAACATATACTACTATTTCGTTACTTATTATCAGAAAACAGACTAATAGGCTGAGGAAGGGGGCATAAGACAGTGGCTGATGTGAGACCAGTCATCTCGCAAACTTATGCTCTCTGAAGCTTTTTAACTTGCCTTCTCTTTGATCAAACTCATTTTTCTGTTTTTTTAATTTTATGTATTTTTTTGACAAAGAGAGCACAAGCAGAGGGAGCAGGAGAGGAAGCAGCAGACGCCCCTCGAGCAGGGAGCCGGATGTGGGGCTCCATCCCAGGACCCCGAGATCATGACCTGAACTGAAGGCAGATGCTTAACCTACTGAGCCACCCAGGCACCCTGATCAAGCTCATTTCTTAGGTAACCTTTAAAACATGAATCACGGTGAGGAATAAACGTGTGTGTGGCAGTCAAGCCTACAAGGTCAAGCTGGGCTGAGAAAACCCCACGGCTCAAGACCGAGGCAGGGCGCTCAAGCCTGCGAGACACCAGTGGGGCCTTGGCAGAAGGGCTCTGGGGCTTCTGTCTGTAGGCAGTGGGCAGGAACGACTCACTGACTCAAAACAGCTTCCAGTCTGGGAATCCCTGACCCCACGTACAGCAATCACAAACCAGGAAGCTGGTTAAGTTCCGCACAAACCATAGAAGTGTGAGGACTGAGAAGTTTATTAAAAGCGACATATGTATTTTTTGAAAGCAGTGGAATTTTAAAGGAATCAGGTCACAAGATCTGGGCAGGAGCATTTAGCTCCAGAGTCGCCTGGAGAGCTAAGTTAAAGCCTGCAAGAGAAAGCATTCCGGGGCACAAAGATAGCATCCGCAAAGCTACGGATCTGAGCTCTTGGATAGTAAGGACAGTGTTTTGTTTTCACTTTTTCTTTTCTTTTTTTTTTTTTTTTTACATTTTATTTACTTATTTATTTGACACAGAGAGAGAGAGAGAGAGAGACAGCCAGAGAGCGAACACAAACAGTGGAGCAGCAGAGGGAGAGAGAGAAGCAGGCTTCCTGCCAAGCTGGGGGCCCGATGCGAGGCTCGGTCCCAGGACTCTGGCATCATGACCTGAGCCAAAGCAGACGCTTAATGACTGAGTCACCCAGGCGCCCTTGTTTTTGTTTTTTTAGTTAAAAAACAAAACAAAAAACAAAAAACCCACAGCATCTCCTGTCTAAATAAATCCAGAAAGTGCTGGATGGATTAAAAATGAAGTATATTCATAAGGACTCAGAACCTCCAAAAGGTGGAAACTAACGGGGGGTCTTTGTGAACACATTTGGTCACAGAACCCTTCTTTGCTAAAAAGCCAATAGCCCTTGTGAGAACTAGTATTACGTACAAGATTTCTTGAGGCCCACCATCCCAAATAAACGGTGCGTTCAGGCCATTGTTCACTGGAAGTCAGGTCGGTACCGACTTCCTTCCTGGCACTTGAGTAAAACTACCCGGTAGAGTTGGTCAAAATAGTAGAAACAAGTCAAAGACATGCAGCAGGAGAGGAAAGGGTCACAGATGTTCAACTCAATATGTATATTCAGGAACTGGAAGACCCCAGCTTTGCGATAACACATTTTTAATGCTCTAGCTTGACTTCCGTGCTAGGATTTATGAGATTGCTTGAATGTCACTTTATGGACTAAGCTTCTGAGAAGTCATACAATCCAAGGCATTAAAAACAAATAAGCCCAGAATGCTGGAGAAGAAACTCTATTTAAAGTAGCCACAGCAACACAATGAAGGTCTTTGTGGAGTGACTGCTGCCCAGGTTTGTCGGGGCCCCCAGCGCCTTCCCCAGCTTTGGTCCTTTGATCCTGACCACAAGTCTGGATTCAGAGCCTTACAAACCGGCTGCCTGCCCCTTCCCCACCCCGTTTCCAGATGACGAAATTGAAGAATAAAAAATAAAGGGCTTTTTCTATTTAAATTAGAGAGACAAAGTTCTCATATGCCACATGTTCTTTCTTCTCTTTTTTTTTAAGATTTTATTTGAGAGAGAGCAAGAGAGAGAGAAGCAGGCCTTTCGCTGAGCAGGGAGCCCGATGTGGGGCTCGATCCCAGGACCTTGAGATCATGACCTGAACCGAAGGCAGACGCTCAACTGACTGAGCCACCCAGGTGCCCCAGCATGTTCATTATTCTTATCAAACTATTGTTAACTATATATGTCAAAACTTTTTATAACTTCAGAAAACAGAATGCTGGGTACTTAAGAGCAAGCTACTGAAAATGGATTTTATAGAAGTTTTAAAACCAATATAGAAAAGTTACTGAAGTGTGCTATTTCCAATTCTGAGGAGACAGAACATGAAAAAAGCTTAAAGAGCACCCAAAGAATGTCGATTTAAATCAGGAAACAGGGGTGCCTGTGTGGCTCCATCAGGTTAAGCGTCTGCCTGTGGCTCAGGTCATGATCTCAGGGTCTCGGGATCGAGGTCCACATCGGGCTCCCTGCTCAGCGGGGAGTCTGCTTCTCCCCCTGCCCCTGCTCTCTCTCTCTCTCTCAAATAATTTTTTAAAAATCTTTGAAAAAAACATAAAACAAATCATGAAACAAATGAACCCAAGTGCCTACTTAACTAGAGGAAGTGAGTCTTATGAGTAGCTTACAGGTTTTAGTGCTACAACTTTTGCTGCTGTGTGAGCTCAAGCAAGTTCCTGCCCTTCTCTGAGTCGCAGGCTACAACCATGATGCCCTAAGTCCACAATGTCGATGAGGCTCTGGGGCAAGACCAGAGGCAGTTAGCATGTAGAGGCCACCAGGCTCTAAGCTGGGCAAACTTGCCCACTTTTAGCCACAGGTGGGTTGAGAACTGGCCCAAAGGAGGCCCTGCTTGCCTGTGAGGTCTGCTCTGGACTGAGGGCAGGTAGCTCGCTGTAGTTGTGAAGCTTGTGAGGGGCCCCCAGGATCCCCACCTCCTGCTACTCACATCGGTCCTCTAGTGTGGACAAGTGCCATGACTTTCTTCTATGGCTACCACTCCTGTGATGACCTGACATTGGCATTGACATGACCTTAGGGCTTGCTGGCCTTGAAGAGCTAGCCAGCCAGCGTGTAATGAACACCGATGGAGGGAGCCACATGTCAGGGAACCACGGGAGACCCGAGGAACTGAGGACAGCCTCCAGCCAACAGCCAATGAGGAAATGAAACTCATTTCTACGGCCTCAAGGAAACGAGTTCTGCCAATGACCTGTGGGAGCTCAAAGGTGGAGTCTTCGCTGTTGAGCCTCCAGAAGAAAATGTAGCCCAGCTGGCCCTTGGACCACAAGCGTGTGACATCCTGAGCAGAGGCCGTAGCTAAGATGCCCCCGTGCCGTAACCCACAGGATTTGTGATGTAATAAATATATGTTTTCCAAGCCACTCAGCTGTGCCACAACAAACAACTCAGAGACCCACCCATCAAGGGTGTCCAACATTAGAGGCTGAGGCTGAGCTGTACAAAGAGCCAGTCAGCACTGGTGTAGAGCAGAGGCAGCAGATGCAGGAGACGGGCTTTTGGCAAGGAAGGGAGCACAGGGAGTGGGTCGTGACAGCCCCTTGCCCGGAGTGAGGACTCCAGTTCTGCACAGGGCTGGCC
This sequence comes from Spilogale gracilis, assembly GCA_004023965.1. Classification (NCBI taxonomy): domain Eukaryota; kingdom Metazoa; phylum Chordata; class Mammalia; order Carnivora; family Mephitidae; genus Spilogale; species Spilogale gracilis. The sequence continues at coordinate 172,948 of PITA01000524.1, forward strand.
CTCCACGTACACCTCTCCCACCGTCGTCCTCCCGTCTCTCCGTGAAACCTGTGTGGTTCGTGTCTCGGATGGTGTCCCAGCAGCCTTGGGTATCCCCACCAGCAGAAAGCCGGAAGTCGATGTGGATTCCACCCCTCCCCCTGCCCCAACCCATCCCCCAGTCGTTCTGATTTTATCTCTGAAAATGATCTCAATTCCGAACTCTTCTGTTTCTCCACACTTCCGACTTCAATGATCTCAACCAGTCAACAGCAAGAGGCTGACTATCTCACTTTCTCCCATGTGCCAGCCCTCGTAGGCTATCGCTCGTGGAGAAGTCATCATGTACCGTCTCCTCTGCATCCATGTAACCTAAGCATAGCACACACATCTATGCACACACACTCCCTAAGTCTTCCCAAAGACCCTCACAAGAAAAGTGCCATCACCCCCACTTTAGAGATGAGAAAACGATGCCTGGAAATATTTAGTAATGTGTCACCAGGCACAGAAGTTCACTGCTAAGCCAAGACAGGAAGCTGCTCTATTCAAAACCCACCTTCTTTCCACAAGCCACCCCACGCCTACAAACAATCCTTACAACTGGGCCTGGAAGTTTCTGCGGCCCTCTCGTCAAGCATGGGGTCCCACAGGCGGAGACGAAAGACGAATCTGTCCCGGTGTTTCCTGGATGCCCTTGCCTGGCCCCAGCATCACCAAGGCCCCCAGCAGGGTCTGCTCCAAACCTACCTGACAGGTCCCTCCCTGAAGAGCCACTGCTCCGTGCTGTGGCCTGCGGAGACTCGCCAACACCTGGCCTCTCCATTTTCCCCTCAGGAAGGTAGAACCTTTGGCGTTCCCTCTATGCCGCTGGCCCCATCCCTGTCCCTCCTGATTTTGTTCCCATTCTTCCTTGGTCTTGAGCTTGCTCCTTTCTTTGCCTGGTTCTCTCCTTTTTCATCCTTCAAGACTCATCTCTTTACCACCTCCTCCGAGCAGCTCTCCTTCCCCTCCCAGACCAGGTTATTTATTTCCCTCACCATTCTGTACAACACCAACCGCACACAGCTAGCACACGGCTAGCACACGCAATCATATGGTTGAGCGCACGAAAGCGCACACCGCAGCTACAACCGGTCGCCCCTCGGTGTACACGCCTCCCCCCACACAACCACCTGCAGGCCCCTTGAGGGCAGCGCTGTGTTTCTATTCCTGGACGCAAACACGTGCGGCTGGGAGCATGTGGAGTACACCGGGGAGGCAGAAGAACGGCCCCTAGTGGGCCTCGCTGGCTCGGTTCATCCGTGAAGCACCGGGACACAGGAGAGCGCGTTCAGCGGGGAAGGATGTCGACGTTTAAAGACTCGACCATTTAGAAAGAGCACTGAATGCCATACAAGGATTCTGAGGCTCACAGCACAATAAACAGCAACAGAACTGCACAGTGAAAGTAATAAACCTCTTTATTATTGTTAAGATACACTTCTAAGGCAGCTGTGACTAGAGCATACTTCGTCAATGTTTTAGTCTACGAAATTTTCAATTAAAAAAAATGCCTTAAGGGGTTCAGTCAGTTAAGCGGCTTCCTTCACCTCGGGTCATGATCCCGGGGTCCGGGTATCGAGCCCGGCATCAGGCTCCCTCATTGGTGGGAAGCCTGCTTCTCCCTCAGCCTCTGTCCTTCCTCCCGCTTGTGCTCTCTTTCTCTCATACTCTCTCAAATAAACAAAAAAACAAACAAACTCTTTAAAAGAAAAATTAAAAATATTTAAAAAATAAAAAATAAAAAATTGCCTTAAGAAGCTCTCACAGAAATTCCCAACAGTGTATACATACAGTGTATTTTCTTAAAAGGAAATTCAAATTGAAACCACATTAAAATACCACTTCACATCAGTCAAAATGACTAAAACTAACAGGACAGGAAACAAGTGTTTGAGAAGTTGCGGAGAAAGGGGAACCCTCTTACACTGTTGGTGGGAATGCAAGTTGGTGCAGCCGCTTTGGAAAACAGTGTGAAGATTCCTTAAAAAATTAAAAATAGAGCTACCCTATGACCCTGCAATTACACTACTGGGCATTTACCCCAAAGATACAGATGTAGTGAAAAGAAGGACCATATGTTCCCCAATGTTCATCGCAGCAACGGCCACAATCACCAAACTGTGGAAAGAGCCAAGGTGCCCTTCAACAGATGAATGGATCAAGAAGATGTGGTACATATATACAATGGAATACTACGCCTCCATCAGAAAGGATGAATACCCAACTTTTGTATCAACATGGACGGGATTGGAGGAAATTGTGTTGAGTGAAATAAGCCAAGTAGAGAAAGTCAAGTATCACATGGTTTCACTTACTCATGGAGCATAAGGAGTAACATGGAGGACAGTAGGGGAAGGAAAGGAAATGTGAATTGGGGTAAATCAGAGAGGGAGATGAAACATGAGAGACTTTGGACTTAGAAACAAACTGTGGGTGAGCCTGGTGGTGGGTATTGAGGGCACGTACTGCACAGAGCAGTGGGCGTGGGGCATAAACAATGAATCTTGAACACTGAAAAAATAAAATAAAGTAAATATTTTTTAAAAGGCATGTTTTTAAATGACTCTTATATTAAAAAAGAAAAAAAAAGTCCTCCACAAGAATCACTAGTATTTTGCGGTAGGAGAATCTGCAAGAAATGTCTGTTCAAACCAGGGCTCCGACTCTACAAAAACCATTGTAGAGGTCTGCGTGCGCCAGCATGTGCCGTCTACACCCACACTTTGAACGTCACCATTGTGCCGTCTTCCCCCGGGGTGCTGCTTACAGCGGCAGTTCAGAGTTGACCCACTGGGTCTTATGCTCATTTTCTGATCCGATTGTCTTTGCCTGCTTTGGTGGAAGGAGGCTGGCCCTTCTTTTCCTGATGGGTAGGCAGAGTAGGGGAACCAAACAAAACAAGACAGACTTTAGTTTCTTTTATGAAACAGAAATTTCACCAGAATTTTCTCCTTGATTTAGTTCAGAAAGAAAATTGGTAGCAATCTTGCGTGGTAAGGGTAGCATGTAAGTCCCTCCCAGAGCCTCTGAAATAGGCCAAAATAGTCTCTTCCCAAGACCTAGACACTCACGTTCAATTGCTCACACGCGTGGGGCCGCCCTGACCCAGCTGCTCCGCTCGCGACTAAACCTTGGACCCGCCAAACAGAAAATCTCAGGGCAGGTGCTCTGAGCCCTTCTGCAGAGCAAACCCTCCATCCCTCTGGACTAAGTACCCGCAAAGTCTACACCATCGTGTGGGAGTGGTGACACATGCCGAGCCCCAGGAAGAACTCTCGCAAGTGTCAGGCTTACACAGACTCAGCCCGCCTCCTTGCACACCTTTCAGGGCAGGCCCTCCGCGGGTCGCTCTTGCAGTTCGGCACATACATTACATGCGTGATGTTCAAGAAGGGACCTGAAGGAAATTTCAGTGTTTAAAATGGCTTTCCAATTCCTTACCTCTTTGATATTTAAGTTTCTTCGTCCCAGAAACTGGAAAGATTTCTAGAAAGTTCTTTGTAAAAAGCAGCCAGGTGATGGAAGCCACGGTTCTCTGTCACAGTTTTCATCCATTTCCTATGAAAGAAGCTGTGGCATTGGTGTCCCCTTCCAAAGACACAGGCTGGCAGGGCTGCCCCGTGGGAAGCGCTGAGCCGGGTGCCACGAGGAAATTGGAGGGGACCCCGGCCCTGCCTGCAAGGGGGTCAGTGGGAAGAGGAGCACAGACAGCGAAGGCAGCGGACAAGGAGCTTCCGACAGGATGCTAAGGAAAGAGAGACAATCTCCAGAGCTGGGGGACAGGAGAGGCCTTCTGAGGCGAGCACGCGGGAGGCCGGGAAGGGAAGGCCTGCTGGCGTCCACTCGGAGGGAGCAGCACCTTTCGAGGGTAGAGGTTCTGCAACGGTGGCTAGAACGTTAGAGTGAACTGTGAGAAGGGAGGAGATTTCAGGCAGGACGGGCTGCATGATAAAAGCCATAGCGCAATAGGGGAAAGTACTTGGCGACATACTGACCTCCACAATTCCCAGGAGGCCACCACAGCCCTCTCTGTGTCGTGGATGTGGCCCAGTCACAAAGCTAACACGGGGCAGAGCCAAAACTCAAATGGAAGGGCGCCTGGGTGGCTCAGTAGGTTGAACGTCTGCCTTCAGCTCAGGTCATGATCCCAGGGTCCTAGGATGGAGTCTGGTGTTGGACTCCTTATTCAGCAGGGAGCCTGCTTCTTCCTCTCTGTCTGCTGCTCCCCCTTGCTTGTGTGCGCTCTCTCTCTCTCTCTTGCATGCTTTCTCTTTCAAATAAATAAATAAAATCTCTAAAAAATTTTTTTAATTAAATTAAAAAGTTCAAATGGAGGCCTGTCTGGCTATGGGGCAGCCTCACACTAAGCGTGGGGCATGCTTGACCCGCAAGAGAGTGCCACATGGCACGGGTGCAGGGTGAGCGAGTGTCGGAGGGTGAGGAGGCAGAAGGCCCCCCGAGCTCTGATGGGAGGAGCTCCGGAATCCCCCAGACAAGAGGTTTGCACTTCCGGGGGTGACGGGGTGCTGCAGGCCAGCTGCCGATCCCAGCACATTCCCAGAGCCCTGGGGCACCACCGTGCCCACTCTGGTTTTGCACTTAGTTGAGGCAGTCCCATTGCTTGTGCTGAATTCCACCGAATCATGCAACCTTCCGTAGACGGTGGGGTAGGGCCAGGGTCTGAGGCTGCTTCAGGCCAACTGCTAAGGCGGGTGCACACCGTGGATGGAAGCGGGGAAGACCACTGTGACCACCAGACCAGGCCACCGATGACCTGCTATCCCCAAGCACATGAGGTCCGGGGAAAGAAATGGGAGGGAAGGAGAGGGGGAGAGTTAAACAATTGAAAACTTCGGCTCTTCAGAGCCCACTGGGGAGGAAGAAGGGGGCTGGCAAACACTGCTAAGAACGGGGCAGAAAGGGACGGGAAGGAGAGCTCGACACAGAAGCTACAGCAGGGGCATCGGGGCTGACAGCAGGTATCTACTGTGCCCGTGGCAGGAAGCTCGCACAGTGCGGGCTAAGAAACAAGTCCGCCTTCAGACCTGGGTTTGCAGACACACGACCTTGCCGGACTTTCTGAGGCAACAGCTCTAGTTCTCACTTCACTTTGCCTCTTGGCAGTTAGTGATCCTTATGAAAGCCACGGCTTGGGGTCCCTGGGGGGCTCAGTCTGTTAAGCGTCTGCCTTCAGCTCAGGTCCTGAATTCCAGGGTCTTGGGATCGAGCCCCACATCAGGCTCCCTGCTCAGTAGGAAGGCTGCTTCTCCCTCTCTCACTCTCCCTGTTTGTGTACCCTCTCTAGCTGGGTTTCTCTCTTTCAAATAAATAAAATCTTTAAAAAACAAAAAAGCCACTGCTTGATAAAAAAACTTTAATTAAGTGCTTCATCAAGAAGGACATGACTTTCTATTTGTGCTATTTAACTCAGTTTAGCCAACACTTAAGATCCTACAACGGGCTGAAAACAGTAGGAGGCCCAGAGACTGAGTCTGTGTGCTCCCAGAGCTCACTACGTCTTCCAAAGAGCACACAGAGAAGCAGCAGGGGCTGGTAAGGAACATCCAGGAAAGCCACCAGGAAGTGGATCCATTGACATGTTCTGGGACTGGTGGGCAGGCGGGAAGCGTGCAGGCAGGGAAGGCCGGGGGACGACCAGGGGGAGGCTGAAGGCTGTTGGAGTCCTGGGGCCTGATCTAATCCTGCAACTTCAGGACATTCAGGGTGAAAAGATGATCAGATTTGACTTCAGAAAGATAACTTAGTATCTTCAATAAACCTGAATTTGAAAAAAAAATAAGAAGGAGGAGAAGGAGGAGAAGGAGGAGAAGAAGGAGAAGAAGGGGAAGGAGAAGAATGGACAAGAGTGAAGCCAGTAAAGGAATGAGACCCAGAACGGTCCAAGGCTCTTGAAGACTCAGGAGAAAGCAAAGACAGGAATGCATGAGCAAATATTGAAAAAGGCCTCTGATTTTGCAGAAAATCAGAAATTCCTATTTTTGAGAGAAAGGCACTGGTGCTTTGGCCCAGACAGCCTGGCAGAAACAGACATGGCAATAGGCCATTGGTTCACATTCTTGGAACATGAGGCTCCCTCTCCTGGGCGTAAGGTAAATAAGAGGTCTTACCATTAAAGAAGAAAAGAAAAAAAATTGGGCAATATTTCCCCACACTTTCACAATCCAAGCATCTCTGCAGAAAACAAAACCTAGCCACACACCAAATGCAATTTGTCCCCAGTAAAGGGCACGATCTGCACAGCAGGAGTTGAGAGATGGCCGGTCACATTTGGGAGTGCCGTGAGTTATCAGAGCCCTTCGGGAAGCTGCACCCCAGAACCTCCACAACCGGACACTCCCCAGCCCCTCACTGGCTGCCCACCCTGAGGGACACTTGCAGCCTCTCCCCAGAGGCGGAGCGCCAGGCTGGGAGGGGGGATGGGGGGATGGTCAGCTCCGCTGAGGTGAGGAAGCTTCCTGGGCGGAGACGTTGCCCTCCTGACTCAGGAATGAATGTCTGTCCCAGTCATCATTCATATATTTTACCACAGGTTTAAAGTAACGATGCCATACATTTGCTTTCACTGGGTCAGTCAGATTTTAGGAAAGCTTTTCCGATCATATCTACTGAAAATGCACAGGGATTATTTGGTGACTTAGCCATTAAGAAGTTAATCGGGTTACCCTTTCGATTGCTGTGGTACACTCACCTTGAGATGCATTCGGTTTAACTACTCAAAATAATTAAACTTTTTTTATTCTTTTTTTAAAGATTTTAGTTACTCCTCAGAGGGAGGGCTAGAGAGCACAAGTGGGGGGAGAGGGAGAGGGAGAATCTGCAGGCTCCCTGCCAAGCAGGGACTTGATCCCAGGACCCAGGGATCATGACCTGAGCGAAGGCAGTCGCTTAACGACTGAGCCACCCAGGCATTCCATTAAGCTTGTTTTAAAATATAAAGTTCACAGAAGCCAACTTTCCTAAGGATTTTGGGACTCCAAAACCGTCCAGATGTCCGCCTGCCTGGCCCTTCCTCCATGTGTCAGGAGATGTTCCAGTGACAGAGTGAGAAACTGGACGTTGTACAAAAGCAGCCCTGTCTTCGTGGCAGGTGGGGCTTCCCTCCTGCTCAGGCCTAACCACGCAGACGCCTTTTAGCCTGGATGGGGTTCTCCTCAGCTCGGCCGTGCTACCGAGTTCCTCAGACGCAAGCAAAGGCTGCGTTCTACCGCCAGTAAACACGCGGAACTGGAGACACTACTACCGGCACAACAGGATATCTAGCTCGGTGGCACACGTGTGAGTAGAAATGAACAGTTACATACACATGCGTCAGAATATGCTCTAGCATTTAAATTAGACAAAGGGCGAGTGATATCCGGGGGGTACCTTTCTTCAGAGAGAAGATTCACCATAAACCCAAGATTCACCATAAACCCATAAAATTAGTTTTAAATGTTTTACACTCTTGGGGCGCCTGGGTGGTTCAGTCAGTTGAGCGTCTGCCTTGGGCTCGGGTCATGATCTCAGAGGTCCTGGGACTGAGCCCCACATCGGGCTCCCTGCTCAGCGGGGAGTCTGCTTCTCCCTCTGCCCATCCCCCTGTTCATGCTCTCTCTCTCTCTCCAATAAATAAAATCTTTAAAAAAATCTTTTTTGTTACATTCTTTCCAAAACCCTCAAAAAGTGAAACTTATGTAATCATTAAAAAAAAAAAAAACCTGGGTAGTTGGAATCAGCAATACGCATTTTTAATGCCAACACTGCCAGGGAGTGAGACTGCACTGACGTGGACTGACTATAAACTGGCAAACAGGTAACACCCAAGCCTGATAACAAAACAGACCTACAGGGTCAGGATCAGGAACAGGACGGGTAAATCCACTCAGATTTCTTGACCAGATTAATGTAGAGAACAAAGTCAACCACATTTCTAAAAAGACAGGAGGGATGAGAAGTCAGTGCTTCATCGAGCAGTTGTATCTGTTCACACCCAAGAGATAAGAGACAAAAAATATGAATGGAATCAGGACAGGCTTAGGGAAAAGTCCAGATTCCCTCACTTTAAAGTTGGATGACAAAGAAAAGGAAATAAACGTAGATAAAAATACAACAAAATAAAGCTGATGGCAGAAGACAACCAGCCAGATCCAAGTCTGACCCCACAAGAAATCCACACGCCTCTAGAACAGGGATTGCCACAGACCCCCTTGGTGAAGATGAGCCCTACAGAGGCTCAGATCAATGGTTTCCATCTACCCCTCATGCAACACTGAGCTTCAAAAATAAATAAATAAATAAAAAGGAAATGGTAAATAACCTGTGAAAATGAGAACAGGTCAAAATGGAAGAGTGAGCTCAAATGTCTTCCCCTCTACCTCCTGGCACCTGCCTTTAAGTCCTGGTCAAGAAAGACTCCAACGGCCAAGGCAATGAGAGAGGGCCACTAACAGATGCAGAAGTTTGACAGGGTTATGGAAGCTGCACTCCAGAAGGGTACTGATCGATGGAAAAGAAGGAAAGGGCTGTGGAGAGGAGGAGCTGATGGCCCAGCCAGAGCCCCTGATCTGCAGACTGAGTGAGCAGTGGGCGTATGGAGCATGGCTGGGAACAGTGAGGTTAGTCGGAGGGGTGCTGGGAAACAGGCCACCCGCTCCCATAGGCACACGGCCTCTGTCACCAGGGCTCTGCTCTCGAAAGAGAGTGTCTGGGAGAACCAAGTAGGCCAGCCTAGCAGCTGCCCCCCTCCCCAGAGTCTGCTTCCCTGGTGTAGATGTTAGGGGTCTGCAGCACGCGACTGCTTTCCCACATTCACCCCAAAGTCGAGCCTGCTGCTTCACACACCCCACATCTCTTTAGTCCCTCGTCAGGGCTGGATGAACAGGTCACTGGATGTTGAAGGAAAACTGCAGCTTCAAGAAAATAAGAACAGGATGCCTGGGTGGCTTAGTCGGTTAAGGGTCTGCCTTTGGCTCACATCACGATCCCAGGGTCCCAGGATCGAGTCCCACGTGGGGCTCCCTGCTGAGCAGGGAGCCTGCTTCTCCCTCTCTCCCTCTGCCTGATGCTCTGCCTACTTGTGCTATCTCTATGTGAAATAAATAAATAAAATCCGAGAAAGAAAGGAAGGGAGGAAGGAAGGAAGGAAGGATTAAACAAAGGGAATAGAACTGTGGGAATAGAACTTTCCAAAGATCTAACGTCCTCAGAAAGCCATGCTATAGGGGTGCCTGGTGGCTTGGCTGGTTGAGCATCTGGCTCTTGATTTCAGCTCAGATTGTGAACTTCGGGTTGTGAGATCAGGCCCCACCCAGTGTGGAGCCTGCTTAAGACTCTTTCTCTCTCTCTCCCCGCCCCCTTAATTAATTAATTTAAAATTTTTTTAAAAAGTCATGCCATTGCATCCATGAGGCCGAGAACAGTTGCTATGAAAAAGGAAGAGTTAGAGACAAAGAACACTTTTGTTCACACAGATATATAAATAATGAGTTAGAAAAGAAAAGCCGATCGCCATAGTGTAAGAGGGCAAAGGATTTCGTGTTTGGTCACTGCTGAATCTTGAGAACCTCCAACAGTGTTTGGCAAATCACAGGTGATGAAAAGAGAGGGTGAGAAAGGGAGGGAGGAAGCCCGGGGGGTGAGGTGGGAGGGACGGCTCTGGGAGAAAATAAACCTGGAACATACAGGAAGAGATGGCACAGATATTCATCTAGGTGGTCCAAAAGTAGAGAAGAGGAGTTCTGGAAAGAAAGTACAGAAAACAGAGAGGCGCCTGGGTGGCTCAGTTGTTAAGCGTCTGCCTTCAGCTCAGGTCGTGATCCCAGGGTCCTGGGATCAAGCCCCGCATCGGGCTCCGTGCTCGGCGGGAAGCCTGCTTCTCCCTCTCCCACCCCCTCTGCTCATGTTCTCTCTCTCACTGTGTCTCTGTCAAATAAATAAATAAAATCTTTTTTAAAAAAAAGAAAAAGAAAGTCCAAAAACAGAAGAGAAGGATTATTCAAAGAAATTTCAGAAATGCATTTCTAGAGCTGATGAGAGGTGAGTGTTCACTGAAAGACGCTGCTGAGCGCCAGGCAGGATGAAGAGGAAAGACCCACGTTTGGATCCATCCCTGTGCCATCTGGACACTACAGATAGAGAATCCTCTAAGATTCTTGGGGGAGGGGGGGCGCGGAGCTGAGCGCGCAGGGCAAAGGGATGACGAGCAGAAAAACACCAGTCTGAACAGCAACCACAGGTGCTCAAAGACAATGAAGCCGAGCTGCCAAGTTCCAAGGGAAAATTATTTTCAGCTTAGAAGTCCATGCTTAGCCAAACTAGCAATTAAATATAGGGCAAAGGTTAACAAGACTTTCATACAGTGAGAGACTCTGAAGGCTTACCTCTAAGGTACCCTTTCTGAAAATGTCTTCCTGCAAATGAGTTAAAGACCAATAAAGGAAGCTATGGGAGACCTGGGAACCTGGAATTGACCCAAGTGTCTGTGAAAACCAACTTCCATGCAGCAGTTGTGTAGAAGACCTAGAAAGTCATGAATATGCATTAGTCGGGCAACCTGCAGGGTCTACACAGGAAGTCTTCCAACGAACAACGGAAGCAGATCCCAAGCCCTGAGAGACAATGGCGTTGGGGAGAGAGACTATATCATTATCCGCTCCACCAGGAAGAAGCAATCAAACTTCAGGAAAAATGAAGGGGTTGGGGGGACACTGCAGAGGAAACTGTTCAAAGATGATGCGAGCTAGAACGTGGCACTCCACTCAAGCAACTGAGGGGGGACACCACGTGACTGGACACTAGGGCAGCTCTCCTTTGTGTGGTGTCACCAGAACTGCGTAGCCTGAAGGAGAGGCAATCACCACATGGTGTGTGGTTCAGCATGTTTGCCTAAGTCACCATAATCAAATTGTTGTTGACTGGTATTCAACTTTTAAAATTAATCTACAGATAAAGCAGAAAAGCTTGAGTTATGGTCATGGAACGGAATGTCCATGTCATCGACCTCGATAATATAAAAGCGAAAGACGTCAGAGAGAAGGAAGAGGTAGGAGGGGGTCAGGAGATAAAGGGCAGGAGTGGTAATATCCTCACCTTTCAGAGTGGGGAGCCAAGAGACGCTGTCAAAAGCTACATGAATGATAAACGAGACGTTTTAATATAGTTTTGAAAGGTGTAACTGTCACAAAAGAGGAATGAAAAGAATCCTATTACTGTCAAAAATGGGGCAGGGATAAGGGACACAAGGGAACTACAGCCTCATCTACCACAACAAGTCATCACCGGGAACGGCTAAGGTCAAAAACCAAGAACGGTATTGAGAAACTTGGGAGTACCTACTGAATGATCTGAGAACAGAAATGGTTGGCTGACTTTGGGGAACAGCGCTGGAGTAGGAAGAGCGGGACCAAAGAGCTTCCGTTACCAACACGTCTAGACCATTAGAATTTTTAAAGCACATGCAGTTACAACTTTGATTAAATAATCTTAAAATATTTTTAAAGTAAAATAATTTTAAAATAAAAATATCGAAGTCAAGTTTACTACTATAACATGAACCGTATAAATGTGTAGTTCCCGTTACTACATACCCACTCTCCAGCTTCTATTGTACTGTAAACTTCTAGACCAACAGAGGTGAATTCTGTATTTCAACTGCCATTCAAGTTTATATATTGTAATTCCCCTCATCTGAAACATGCAGATTTTTCCCGCACCTTTATGTCACTGGAGTCAGGATGGGCTCACTTATTTGGCAGGGTTTTTTTCTTAGTGGTATATAAATTATGGTGACATCTTGCAATATTCCTACTATGAATACTTGCGGAGAGTAATGGGGGCTCTTGGACACAACAGGGCATCATTTAGTAAGTAATGGTGTTTCAAATTCATAAATAACACTGCACCCTTGGGGCGCCTGGGTGGCTCAGTCGTTAAGCGTCTGCCTTCGGCTTGGGTCATGATCCCAGAGTCCCAAGATCAAGTCCCCAATTGGGCTCCCTGCTCAGTGGGAAGCCTGCTTCTCCCTCTCCCACTCCCCCTGCCTGTGTTCCCTCTCTCGCTGTCTCTCTCTATCAAATAAACAAAATCCTTAAAAAAAATTTTTTTAAACAAAAAACAGTGCGTCCTTATTTTTCTATGTAAAAAAACCTCACATGTATAAATTCTTCTGTTAGGAAGATGCATTTCTGATTTGCTATCCAATTAACAATATAATTTTAGAGATACACTAATAGCACACACCAAGAATAATCTCCAGAGCATGAAATAATTGATACCATCTTTAATATATTTACACATCTTCCAAATCCACTATTGATCGCAACTGATATCAAACAGCTAGCAAACTATAATGAAAAGAAAAAGGTTTCAAAAACTTCGGGTGCAATTTGTAAAGCTTTCAAACTTTACAAAGAAAAGGTAGTCCTTTCTCCCGAGGGAAAGATGAAGTTAAGTTAAATACTGTTTATACTTAAATTATATCTCCCACAGCCCAACTCAAAGGATTAATTGAAAGAAAATTTGTCTCGCACATCTAACAACATCAATAAGGAGTAAGTTACCGTCAGTTCCTCTAACAATTGCATTTTACATGTAGGACAAGAGGGGAAAAGAAAAAGGCTGAAACCTCGAAAAAGTGTATTTATCTGTTTTTTTAATTAAAAAAGACTATGATTCTTTAGGAGGTGATACAAGCTTTCCAGTCAGATCATAATTTCCACAATTTCTGTACTAACTATAAATCTGAAAGGTTCCCACTCTCCCTGCCCCAACTCGCTTTTGGCACCTGTATGTAGAACATCACTTCTGAAAAATGGGGAGAAATGCGCTGCACACTGGGTCTAAGTCCTCGTTTCCTAAGGAAAATTTTTCTGGTTGCTAAATTGAGAATATTGATAGAAGAAAGCATAACAGTATCTCATCAATAAAATTTCTCACCAACTCTCTGGCTGTCTCAGAAGAAAACTGTATTAGGAGTAGCAGACAGTTCTCAGAGGTAAAAGGGCAATGGCTTATCTTATCCTTTCCCACTTCTCCTCATTTTAAATTCAGAATTACAGAGCAATTCTGTGAGAGGTAGCGGAATGTCTGGCACAGGCTCTGGCTTCATGATTTGAGGATATAATTCCCACTCACCACATTCTTCAGAAGAACTCATTATACTGAAAAGAAACAAAAGGCTCTCTTAACCTCCGCATGCAGAGAGGTTGCTCAGAAGGACACATATTGGTTCCTGGCAGAGAAGGAAGGGCCTAACTATGTCTGGCAATTAGGAAAGGATGTATCCAAAGATATATTCTTAATCTGATTAGAAAAGTGTGTCATTTATAAAGTATAACTAGTCTTCAGTCTTCACTGAATCTGCTAAAAGGACGCTTCCACACAAAAATCAGGATGCTCCAGGAGAGAAATAGCCAACACGGGCTATAATCGGCTAATGTTTAAATACGAAGAATTCAACTTTCATTTCTCATATGTGTGAAGGGTTTATGAGTTACTGATCTATTAGCCCGATTCATATTTATTTTTTTTCCACTGTGCTTCAGATCTACAGGGTAGTGCCAAGAAACTTATCCCCCCAAAATCTGAATTTTTATTAATGCTTAATCGATTTTTTTTGAGTACTTCCGTTAAGCTGATAAGAGTTAGGGAGGGTCTTATCCTACCCCTCCCCAAAACCTAATAAGACATTTTTATTTCAAAATGAAAGACAGTGATGTTATAAAACTAGGGAGGGGAGTATGATGCTATGACAGTACATTTCTTTTTAACGAACACTTACTTCTTACCTATACACTACCTATGTGATTAAATTTTTCGGAGGGAGAAGGGGAGGAAGAAGGAAACTCCCAAAACCTCCTGACAAAGTGTGGCTTCAATGCATGGACAAGGGCTTATTTCTTCTGCCAGTCACTGCTTCACAGACATTTTCCCCATATAAAGAAGTAAGCGTGAATGAGGTTGGGGAGAGCGGGGAACACACCGGGAAGTCGACTATACTCTCCCCTTAAGGAGCCCGCCCTGTGTCCTGAGGAGCCATTGACTTCATCCGCCATCTTGGTTTTCACAGTAAGCAACATCTTTCTTTAAAACTTTTCTTGTTCTTGCTGCTTTTCTTGCCATTCTTGTCTTTGTTCTCAGACATCTTCTTGGCTCTGATTTCTCTCATTAGATCAAAGAACACCTGGGGTGGGGAGGAAGGAGTGAAAATAATAGGGAGGGAAAAAGCCATTTAATGATTTCATGAAGTGATTCCACTAAGCAGGCTGTGTATAGATAACACTTTACAGCATAAAGCAAACTTATTTTTTATCAACCCTTGGCCAAAATTTGCATCAGACTTTCTAGCATTCCCAACCACCAGGCAAGGTTAAGAATAGGAAGGCCTGCTGCTGCGGACTTTCTTAGACACTACCTTATCATGACCTTAAAAAGGGAGGAACATCATCATACCCAACAGCTTCCCCAGCAAAACTAGAAGACTCAGAGCATGGTGAGGCGAGGAGGAGGGAGATAAAGCCTAAACAAACTCAAGCTCCTACACCAGGACCCTGGGAAGATGTGGGGGAGGGATGTGCTGTCCCACACCCCCCTCCGCCCAGGCCCCGGCCCTCATTCTTGGGAACAGCCACTGTCGCCTTCCAAAAAGGGTTAGCTGAAAGGAACTTTATCAAGAACTGATAGAAGGCTTGTCCTTTGAATGCCAGCGTGTTATTCAGATACAAATTATCGTTGGTCACAATAGTTTGGGTTTGTTCTCTGTTGCCAGCGACCATGCCAGAGTGCCGCGATACCAAAGCAGACAAAATATGCCTCCTACAAAGAAACATTTCAGATTTCTCAGAGGGAATGACACTGAGTGTAGGCTTTAATCTTTGGATGTTCACACCGAACTACAAGCTCCTTTTATATTCATACACATATCTTCTTCTTGGTGAAAAGTAAGAGCAAGCTTTCAGAGCGGGGGCCTCCCTGCGCATCTGCCACTAGCCCTGGGCACAGAAAGAGACCTCCTTTCCCCACAAAGTGACCGAAGCACCCCACCCACCAAGGCCACAGGGAACAGCTTCAGATGTTATAGTTTTTTTCTTTTTGTTCTAACAGCAAAGGCAGAAGGGGAATGGAATGGGTCCAATTCAAGATGATGACGAAGTTGTTCATGGGCTGATCTTATCAACAGCTTCCCGTCCTTTCGTGTAAACTGTTTATGAGTGAATACAATGCTGCCAGTCATAAGTTTCTGCTGGGTCCTGTTTGACAGGTCAAGCTGGTCCAGCAGAGGAAGGGGAGATACTAGGTGCCCTGCGACAGCCCCAGCCACCTGTCAAAACACGCCATATCCATCATTCTATGCTGAGAAAGCCTTTCTGATTTTTTTTTCTTTTAATAAAATACACGTCTGGATTTCCTGTGTGTTCTGACATCATTGTATCAGGAAACAATCTGATAGAAAAAAAGAGACTTGGAATAGCACAGGAATCAACAGAAGAACTGAGAAATAACATGAAGAAAAAATAGCTAAGAAGTGAACATACTTTGCGTCGCAGACAGATTTATATTGTAGCTGCTGCCAAAGTGAACCCTTTCTGAGGAGAAATAACGATGGACACCAGAGGATACAAAGAATAATAAGAGAATATTAAAAAAAGAAATGCCAAGGAATTAGACAACTGGAAGAGATGAATAAATTCCTAGAAATATACAATATTCCAAAAGAGAATCAGGAAGAAAAAGAAAAATTCAAACAGGCTAATTACTAGTAAGGAAAAAAAAAACTCCCAACAAACAAAAGTCAAGGACCACTTTACTTTACAGGTAAAGTGCACCAAACATTTAAAAAGAGCTAATACCTATCCTTCTCAAACCATTCCCAAAACAAAAGGAAAAGGAAGGAAAACTTCCAAGTTCATTCTATGAGGCCAACATTACCCTAACACTAAAACCAGGCAAAGACACCACAAAAAAAAGGAAAACTACAGGAGCACCTGGATGGCTCAGTCAGTTAAACATCTGACTCTTCACTTGGGCTCAAGTCATGATCTCAGGCTCGTGACATTGAGCCCACATAGGGCTCCATCGCATCAGACTCCATTGGGCTCTGTGTTCAGTGGGAAGTCTGCTTGAGATGCTCTCTCTCTCTTCCCTCTGCCCCACCCCCCATACTCTCTCTCTCAAATAAATAAACCTTAAAAATAAAACTATATGCCAATATCTCTGTTAAACATAGCCACAAAAATCCTCAACAAAAAATAGCAGCAAACTGAATTCAACAATACATACATTGAAAGGATCATTCACCACAATCGAGTGGGATTTATTCCGGAGATGTAAGAGGTGTTCAATATTTGCAAATCAATCACTGTGATACAACACATTAAAAAGAGAAAGGATAAGAAAACCACATGATCATCTCAAAAGACCGAGAAAAAGCACGTGACAAAATACCACATCTCTTCACGATAAAAACTCCCAACAAAGTGTATTTAGAGGGAACATACTCAACATAATAAAGGTCATCTCTGAAAAAACCCATAGCTAACATCATACTTAATGGTGAAAAACTGAGCTTTTCCTTTATGATCAGAACAAGAATGTCTATGCTCACCACTTTTATTCAAAGGATGGGGCGCCTGGGTGGCTCAGTTGGTTAAGCGACTGCCTTCGGCTCAGGTCATGATCCCGGAGGCCCGGGATCGAGTCCCACATCGGGCTCCCTGCTCGGCAGGAAGCCTGCTCCTCCCTCTCTCACTCCCCTTGTGTTCCCTCTCTAGCTGTGTTTCTCTCTGTCAAATAAATAACATCTTTAAAAAAAAAAAAAACAGTACTGGAAATCCTAGCCACAGCAATCAGACAAGAAAAAGAAATAGAAGGCATACAAGTTTAAAAAGAAGACATAATACTGTCACTATTTGCAGATGACATGATACTATATATAGAACATTCTAAAGAGACCACACCAAAAAAGATATACTAGAATGGATAAATAAATTCAGTAAAGTTACAGGATACAAAGTTTATACACAGAAATCTGTTGTGTTTCTATACACCAAACTGAAGTAGCAGAAAAAAGAATTAAAAACCAAACCCATTCACAATTACACCAAAAGGAATAAAATACCTGAGAATAAATTTTACCAACAAGGTAAAAAAAAAAACCTATCCTCTGAAAACTCTAAGACATTGGTAAAAGAAATTGAGGGTAACAAAAGCAAATAGGTATTTCATGCTCATGGACTGGAAGAATTAATATTATTAAAATGTCCATTATTTCCCAAAGCAATCTACAGATTCAGCATAATTCCTATCAAAGTACCAATAGTATTTTTCACAGAACTGAACAAATAATCATAAAATTTGTACAGAACCACAAAAGACCTCGACTAGTGAAATCAGTCTTGAGAAAGCAGAACAAAACTGGAGGTATCACAATCCCAGATCCCAAGACACACTTCCAAAGCTTTAGTAATTCAAACAGTATGGTCCTGGTTCAAAACAGACACACAGATCAATGGAATAGGATAGAGGGCACAAAACTAGACCATGATTAAATGGGCAATTAATCTAAGACAAAGGAAGGAGGTAAGAATATATAACGGGGGGGGGGATTTTTTTTGATAAATGGTGTTGGGAAAATTGGACAGCCACATGCAAAAGAATGAAACTGGACCACTTTCTTACACCATACACAAAAATAAACTTGAAATAGACTAAAGACCTAATGTGAGACCAAAAACCATAAAACTCATAGAAGGAAAACATAGGCATGAGCACCAGCAGACGTAAGAAGTGCTGAGCCCCTGTATTGTACACCTGCAACTAATATTACACTGTATGCTAACTACACTGGAATTTAAATAAAAACCTGAGGGAAAAAAAGAAAACACAGGCAGTAATTTCTTGGACATCAGCCTTAGCAACATATTCATGGATCTGTCTCCTAAGGCAAGGGAAACAAAAGCAAAAATAAACTATTAGGACCACACCAAAAGAAAGAGCTTTTGCACAGGGAAAAAGACAATCACTGAATGGAAGATATTTGTGAGTCATATAGATGTTAAGGGTTAATGTCCAAAATACATAAAGAACTTACACAACTCAACACCTAAAAACCAAACAATCTCATTAAAAATGCACAAAGGACCTAAACAAACATTTTTCCGAAGAAGACGTAGAGACAACCAACAGGCACATGAAAAGACACATCACTCAGCCTCAGGGAAATGCAGATCAAAACCACAATGAGATCACCTCTCACACCTTTAACAAAAAGTCAAGAAAATGAGTGTTGGTGAGGATATGGAGAAAAGGGACCGCTTGTGCACTGTGGGTAGAAATGTAAAATGGTGTAGCCACTGTGGAAAACAGTATGGAGGTCCCTTAAAAAATTACAAATAGAATGACTGTATGAATTGCACTACTGGGTATTTACCCAAAGATAATGAAAACATTAATTTAAAAAGATATATGGATCCAATGTTTATAATTATAGCAGCATGATTTACAATAGCCAAATTAGGGAAGCAACACAGGCATCCATCAACAGATGAACGGATAAGGAGATGTGCTTTTCATGCACAGAAGTGCGCGCACGTGCACACACACACACACACACACACACACTCACTCACTCTGGAATATTACTCAGCCATGAAAAAAGAACAGGCTCTTGCTGTTTGTAACAACACGGATGGACCTAGAGGGTATTACGTTAAGTGAAATAAGACAGAGAAGGACAAAAACCATATGATTTCACTTATATGTGGAATCTTAAAAAAACAAACAAACAAACAAAGAAACAAACAAAAACAGACTCTTAAATACAGAGAACAAACTAGTGGTTGCCAAAGGGGAAGCGAGTGGTAGGACGGGTAAATTAGGTGCCGGGGATTAAGAGGTACAAACTGTCAGTTATGAAATAAATAAGTGACAGTGATGACAAGTATAGCACAGGGAATATAGTCAGTAATCCTGCAGTACCACTGCACGGTGACGGAGGATGAGCACACTTAACATAGTAAGCACTGAGTAATATACGGAATTGTTAAACCAATTTCCTGTGCACCTGAAATGAATATAACACTGTGTCACTTATACTTGAATAATTAAAAAAAATAAAGTGAGTCCCTTCTAAAACCAACATTCTAAATACCAATGTTCTAGCCTCACTTCAAGTTCAAGTGAGCTTGATTACGAATCTGTCCCTCTTCAGGTAAGAAGTAAAGGCGAGTTATTTCCCGCTGAGAAAGAGTAGCAGAAGGAGCGCCCTGCGGGATGCAGATGATACCACAAGCAGACAGAGCCGCTGCTGGGCTGCCGAAACGAGATGGGCCTGGGCGTTCCGGGGCATGGGCCATGAAGAGCTAGTAAGGAAGGGGAAGGCGGAAGGAAAAACCACATCTCTAAGGCTGTCGCTTGAACTGCGTGGCAACCACTCTGAACCTTAATTCTTAAAAATAAAAAACAGAACAAAACAAAAAAACAAACCCCCAAACCTAACAATAGCAATCACTGGTAAGTGGATTATCAAAACCTGTCAACGTTCATCATTGTCAAGGTTGCCCTCTCGTTGGCGACAGAGATCTCAGTGAGCACGTGGGGGATGGGTAAGAGAGAGAAGAGAAGAGAGATCCCCGGACAGTTGCTTCCTGAGAGCAAATACTATTGAGACGCTAAGTTAGAAAGAGAGAACAGCTTGGTTCTGCCAGCGGCCGGCAAGGTGAAAAGAATGACTCTAACCAATGACAGCAAAATCAAGAAATGCCATGTGTCTTGGGGGAACCTCCTGAGAACCTGCTCCTGAAGAACCACGAGCAAGGAAAGCACAGGGAACCACTCGTGTCCACCCTACCCACACAGCCTGCACGAAGCCGGGGTCTCATCTCGCCGTGCTTCCGAGGGCCAGCAACGGTAAGCATGCCCAACAAACGCGCTGACGCAGTGAGAGAGGACTCCGGGTTGTTTTACCTTCAGGGTCAAAGCCTCCCAGGGCTTCTCACCACACCGGCTGAGACATCTGGAAAAAAAATCAGTCCTCCCCTTCTTTCCATAAACAGTTCCCTCAAAACCAAACGGACAAGATCTGTACGTTGTGCTGTTTCTTAGCAACATGCGCGGAGCCCACACCTACCTTGTCCACGTTGGCCCGCGTTTTAGCCGAGGTCTCCACGTACTGCACACCCCACTCCTCCGCTTTACTCCTCGCCTCTTCGATGGGCACCTGCCTCCGCTCCTCTAGGTCAGACTTGTTTCCCACGACAAGCAGTGGAATTTTATCTTCTTCAGACTTAACGCGCAGGATCTGTTCCCTGAGGCATAGCATCCAAACAAACAAAACCGAACAACACAGCTAAGAAAGCCAGAATCAGAATCAAGTTCCCTGATGCTTCTAAAATGAAAGGCTTTCCTGGGGCAGAAAAACTGGCCAGGCTCTGTGTTCTGAGGACGCACTCCCTAGATCCTGCCATAAACGAGTTGAGTGTTTTCAAAGCCTGATTCTCAGTTTGCCTACATCAGAAGGATGTGGGGGGATCATCATAAACCTGGGTTTCTGGGCACAACAGGAGTCCCACAGAAGTGATGTCTGAATAGGAGCCCAGGAATCTGCATTTCAATAGGGTCCCCAATTTTTGCTTAGGCACCAAAAATGTTTAATGAAAAAAACAACTTGGGACCCTCTGGGATTAAAACAAGGTAAGAGAAGTATCTTCATACATAAAATGCTTAATAATTCCCCTGAAAAATGGTTTCTTTGTGAGAGTAACAGCTATGAAATCTGTGCTTTTGATAAGGAAGGCGGTGGTCTATTACATCATGACATCAGTTTAATGAGTCACAACCAGTATTTTTTTTCCCTCAGTGAAACAGGTTATTACAGAATAAAACAGAAACATCCCAAGGACTCTTGAGTATTACACAAAGTATGATTTTGTGAAATCCAAAGAGAGTCTCCATTTAGATACAGTAAACGCTGGGGTGCCTGGGTGGCTCAGTCATTAGGCATCTGCCTTCGGCTCAGATCATGATCCAGGAGACCCGGGATTGAGTCCTGCATCGGGCTCCCAGCTCAGCGGGAAGCCTGCTTCTCCCTCTCTCACTCTCCCTACTTGTGTGCCCTCTCTGGCTGTGTTTCTCTCTGTCAAATAAATAAATAAAATCTCTAGATACAGTAAATGTTACAGCCAAAAGAACAGGGTCAGTTATATTAAGGAGTAATCAGATTTTAATGCATATTATTTTTCTACTACAAAGTAAAAATGAAAGGAAATAATCCAATTAAATTTTACCTCTACTAAAACTATTAGCTATCTAAAATTATTCATCAAAAGCAAGTATTACAAAAATTAAATATTCCCCATCCATTACTGTGGCCCAATAAAGACATTTCTACTTCTACATTTTTTTAAAAGATATTTTTATTACTTTGACAGAGACATAGACAGCCAGAGAGAGGGAACATAAGTAGAGGGAGTGGGAGAGGGAGAAGCAGGCTTCCTGCTGAGCAGGGAGCCCGATGCGGGGCTTGATCCTGGGACTCCAGGATCATGACCTGAGCCAGAGGCATACGCTTAACAACTGAGCCACCCAGTGCCCCACTACTTCTACATTTAAAAATATTCCAAAAAGAGACTCCTTCAAAAGTGCATTGATTTTTATATGATACAGGGTAATATTTCATAATAATATTTTAAATCATTTCCATTAGAGTCCATTTAAGTATCAGATAGCAAATATTTTAAGAAAAATGAAAAAGGAAGAGAAGTAGATGCTTGAAAACTGCCTTTACGTTGCTTTGCTATAGGCTACATTTCAACAGAGGTCAAAGAACACACTACATTTATAAGTTCAACAATCAACACAACTATGAACTAGAAAAACTGACAGTTCTCTGACTCATTAGTCATGCAGAGGTTTGTAAAATTTCCTCATTAATAAATATATTAAAAATGGGAGTACCAAGTCTGGTCTCCCATTACAAACCTATTTTTCTAGCTTACTGAATATTGTCCCAGGGGAAGTTTCAAGGAAGACAGAGCGCATTAACGTTTTATGTTGGGACCTTCCCATAAATACAGAAATGCTACATTTGAAAACTGCTAAGAGGTACAGCATGCGTTTAACCACAAAAGCTCAGATACTCCGGCTCCACTCCTCTGTTTCCGATGCCGTGAGAAACCTGGACAGCCCTGTGACTTTTATCTGAAAGTCCAGAGTTCAAGTCAGAAGAACTAACTTGCCTTTCCTTCCTTTTTCTTTTAGGAAGTCATCTATCCTTTTTCTTCTAAGGATCCCTACTCTCACACAATGACTGAAACTCATCTCCCAAGATGAGATGAGACCCTTCTCCAAATCTGTGTGTGTGTGTGTGTGTGTGCTGGTGCGGGGAGACAGGACGCCTGTTCTCTAGATAGGACTCTCCCACAGGCCACCATTTCCTTTCTTGGTGAGTCACGGGAGTGATGGGAAATCAAAAAGCTGAGGATATGCAGGAAAATGAGGAAATGTGTGCATCTGCCTTGTTTTATCCTCAAGGACAGATAACAACAGGATCATTAGCTACAAACACAATTATGAATACTGGGACTATTCCCGCATAGAGAAAACTCTAGGTATGTTGGGAAAGTCTGAAAATTAGTAATTAATACAACCGCTCGTAAGAGTCCTGGTCATTGAACTGATCACCACAACACACACACTACAGTATCGGAGAATTCAGATGCTCCACTTTTGAAGACGTGACATTAGGCAGCATAGTGACAGAGCACTACTTAACCTCCCACTCCCTCTGCCAGCTTAGCTGCGATCACCCCTTGAGGCCTCCCTGGGTCACTGATGGCTCCTCCCAAATCTTGGAGGAATATTTAGTTCCCTCATTTTTATTTTTGGTCGATCCCTCAATTTCTGACCAGAACTTGCTAAAGAATGGGGAAAAAAGTTGTCCCCCCTTTCTAGTTTCCTCTTAGATTCTAGATCTGGTTCTTAAAATCAAAAGTCATCTGTGCAGATATGTTCATAAGGCGAGTAGATGGAAAAAATACAAATGTGTAAGAGAAACGAAGAGCGTGTGGGGTGAAAAGAGAAAGAAGCCCTTCCCATTAGAATTCCTCTAAGGATGATGCTTAATAGCTCACTATTTCCTTATAACAAAATGAACTTAAGGCATCGTTAAACTACTGCATTAAGATCAATTCCAACAGTTAATATTCTACTCGCTAGGTAAGCACCTGGCGCACTCTGCGAGAAGGCGTGGGGACAGGACACGGTGCAGGGGGCCAGGTGTCTGCTCTGAAGAATTTACAGCCTAAAGCATCATTTCATTTCATTTCATTTCATCAACCAACAAGTGCACTTTCAGATAGAGAAACAGACTCTCCAGTGCTGAGTAAACTTGCCGGGGGTCACAAAAGTGCTAAGGGGCAGGGCAAAGATTCAAACCCCGATCTGTCAGATTCTAAAGCTGGGCTCTTTCCAGTCGCCTAGGGAAACGGTCCTTATAGTCGCAGCAAACGGTCACTCAGACTTACAGCTTTCACTCTCCTGACAATGAGTCATCAACCTCAAAATAGAGCAAAATTATTACTTTTCCGGCAAAATTATAAAAAAGATATAAACAGTTGGGGGCACCTGGGTGGCTTAGTCAGTTAAACGGCTGACTTCATTTCCACTCAGGTGATGGTCTCAGAAGCCTGGCATCAAGCCCCGCATCAGGCTCCGTGCTCAGCGGGGGGTCTGCTTGAGATTCCCCCTCTCTCCCTGCTCACCCCCTGCTTGTGTACCTTCTCATTCACTTGCTCTGTCTTACTCGCTTTCTCTCTCAATGCATAAATACAATCTTTTTAGTGCATAAATATTTTTAATGCATAAATAAATTCTTTTTTTTAATCTTTTTTTTTTAAAGATTTTATTTATTTGACAGAGAGAAACACAGCCAGAGAGGGAGCACAAGCAGAGGGAGTGAGAGAGGGAGAAGCAGGTTCCCCGCCGAGCAGAGAGCCCGATGCGGGACTCGATCCTGGATCTCCGGGATCGTGACCTGAGCCAAAGGCAGTCGCCCAACCAACTGAGCCACCCCGGTGCCCCATAAGTAAATTCTTTTTAAAAAAAAGATAACCATAGTGAACTCATCAATCATTGTCCTTTAGGATTTAGATGAAAACAAAATTACAGGTTCTTGAGAATATGGAATGGCTTTGTCCTCTCTAGGGACAACAGATTCTTCAGATAACTTATATTAAGAAATTATAAAAACAGGATAACCCATAGAGATTATAACAAATGCTGGACTACAATGTGCCACGATTCAAGCCACAGAAAACTCTTGAGCAGAATTCTTCCTAGTAACGAGTTCAACCCTCTGCTACTGGGCTCAGCCCCCAAGAGCTGCCAAGGCGAATCTCTGAGAAAGAAAGGCAAAAAGGCTTCCAGAGTCTGGAGGGTCTTTTGCTTGAAAGATACCTGAACTCGGCGGTCGCTGTAAATGACTCGTGCTCTGTGATTGAGAACACGAGGAGGAAACCTTCCCCGCTGCGGAAGTAGTTGTCTCGAATGGCTGCGTAGTCCTCTTGTCCAGCCGTGTCCAGGATGTCTATCTGGACTTCTTCGCCATCAAGAACCACCTTCTTCCTGTAACTGTCAGCTTTGGTGGGTTCATAGTCTTCTACGAACTGAGGAAATAAACAGCATTATCAGTAATGTACAAAGTTTTCAGGTTAAGAAATCTGCCAAAAAAAATACATCTCAATCCATGGGCACTTGGCCTACAATCAAGTGAGTATTTACCGAGTGCCTATCATGATCAGACTACATACAAAGCACTATGAAATAAATGTAACTCCTCATATCACACTTCTGTTCTTTATTGCTCTCAGCTCTACCACTTTAAACAAGAGCAGAAATTCCCATTTTACAGATGAGGAGCCCAACTGCAGGCAGAAAGAACACTTGGCGGTGTCACCCTTGGTACTGAATTATAATACAAACACGGGCAAGGGGGAGAAACAGAAGCTCTTATACATAATCAACAGAAGTACAAAACTCATCTGAAGAGTAATTTGGCAAAAGGGACTAAGAGGATTAAATATACACATAATGATATACAAAAATAAACCCCTCAAGCACCAGAAGAAAATATGGGTGAAATCCTTTTATTACCTTGAAGTAGGGAAGGCCTTTTTAACTATGACTCAAAATCCAGAAGCCATGTAAGAAAAAATTGATAAATTAGACTACATAAAAACTGTTCAAAACTTCCGTATGGCACAACACACTATAAAAAAAGACAAATGACAAACAGGGGAAAATATCTGAACCCACATCACAAAGAGATATGTTTAAACAGTTCTTAGAAACAGGGAGAAAAAAACATCAACAATCCAGTGGGGAAAAGTGGCAACAGACATTAACAATTTACAGAAAAATAAATACATATGACATTAAACATACGAAAAGATGTTCATCCTTGCTTAATATAGAGAATGGAAGTTGTTAACTACATGGAGATACCATTCTTCACCTACCAGACTGGCAAAACCCCCACCGTTGAACAACACACTCTGGAGTAAAGGCCCTCTTGTACATGGCTGGCAGGAGGAGAGAACAGTGCGGTCTTTATGGGGCTGAATACGGCAAAATCTAAGAGCACTGGGGTAGCACTCATCCTGGGTCCCAGCCACCCTGCTTCTAGGAATGTAATCTACAGCAACATACAACGTGAGCCCTGCAGCACCGTGTGTGACCAAAGGATTAATATCCACCCAAACGCCCGGCAGCAGGTGCCTACCAATGGAATACTATGCAGCTATAAAAATGACCAAGAACTATGTACAGACACATAAAGATCTCCAGATTATATCAATCTACCCTTTGCACAAGTAAAGAAGTAAAGTAGGGGGAATAAAGAATAAGAAACATGTGTGTGCATATAGTGATTGTGTGTGTGTGTGTGTGTGTGTGTGTGTGTGTGTGTATCTTAATAGGCATGTATGCACATACCTATTTTGTTAGGCATTTGCTAAAAGACACCCTGAAAGGAAAAATAAAACAAATTTAAAAGCTGTGAAACAAAACACTGAAGCGAATAAACCTAAATGAGTATTAAATTGGTAATACAGCTACACAGAGAAAGAATTAATTCAAAAGACTTTAGCACAGAATATTTTGATACTATGTGTCCCACGAAAAGAGACTAAGTACAAAAGAATTTCAAAAAATTGATAAAGTTCCCTCAGTGCTTATATTATTGAGTAATAATGATATAAATATTTCAAAGCTATTTTCTTTATATTGTAGTAGACATCAAATAAGTAATTATCTTAATGATGTCAGAAGTACAGATAGTTCAGGAAAAAATGTATTAATGACAGCAATGTACTATTAAAATTGAATTAGTGCTGGTTTAGGCAGATATCCACAAGCAAAAGAATGAAGTTAGACCCGTACTTGGCATCCCATACAAAAATTAACTCAAAATGGATCAAGACTGAAATTGAAGAGCTAAAACCCCAAAACCCTAAGAAGAAAACATAGGTGTAAATCTTTATGACCTTGGATTTGACAATGCATTCTTAGATAAGACATCAAAAGCACAACTGGACTTCATCAAAATTTAAAACTCTCATGCTTCAAAGGACACCTTCAAGAAAGTGAAAAGATAACCCATAAAATGAGAGACAATATTTATAAATCATATATCTAATAAAGGACTTGTATTCCACATACTTAAAACTCAACAATAAAAAGACAAATAACTCAATTTAAAGATACACAAAGGTCCTGAATTAACATTTCTCCAAAGAAGGTATACACATGGCCAATAAGCACATCAAACAAGGCCCAACATCATTAGTCATCGGGGAAATGCAAATCAGAACCACAGTGAGATACCACTTCATACCTACCAGGATGTATAATCAAAAAGAGACAATGGCAAGTGTTGGCAAGGATAGAGAGAAACTGAAACCCTCATACATTGCTTATAGGATTATAAAATGGTGCACATGCTATGGAAAACAGTTTTGCCATTCCCAAAAATTTACACATACAGTTACCATAAGACCCTGCAAGTTTCATGCCTCAATATATTTAAGCAAGAGAATTTAAGACATAGGTCTACACAAAAATTTATATACAAATGTTCATACCAACATTATTCAAAGTAGCCAAAGAAGTAGAAACAATCCAAATATCCATCCACTGATGAATGGATATGCAAAACATAGCATATCCAGACAATGGAATATTAGTCCGTGATAAAAGGAAAGAAGTACTGTGGCCCCTGGCTGGTTGTCAGGTAAGTGTCCAACCCTTGATTTCGGCTCAGGTCATAATCTCAACGTCATGAGATGGAGCCTCACACTGGGCTCTGTGCTGGGTGTGGAGACGCTTAAGATTTCTTCTCTCCCTCTGCCCTTCCCCCCACTCAAGTGCACATGCGCTATCGCGCTTTCTCTCTCTCTCTCTCTCTCTCTCTCTCTCTCTCTCTCTCTCTCTCAAATAAATAAGAGTCCAAAGAAAAAAAAGGAAGGGGCACCTGGGTGGCTCAGTCAGTTAAGCATCAGTTGAGCAGCTAAGGTCATGATCTCAGGGTCCTGGAATTAAGCCCCGCATCGGGCTC
Source organism: Spilogale gracilis (assembly GCA_004023965.1). Lineage (NCBI taxonomy): Eukaryota > Metazoa > Chordata > Mammalia > Carnivora > Mephitidae > Spilogale > Spilogale gracilis. The sequence goes on from PITA01000524.1 coordinate 200,576, forward strand.
CCTGCTCAGAGGGGAGCCTGCTTCTCCCTCTCTCACTCCCCCTGCTTGTGTTCCCTCTCTAGCTGTGTTTCTCTCTACCAAATAAACAAAATCTTAAAAAAAAAAAAAAGGAACAATGTACAGATACAAGTTACAACACGGTGAGCTTCCAAGACATTATGCTAAGTGAAAGAAGCCAGATAAAAAGATTATATATTATATAATTCAATTTATATGAAATGTCTAGATAGGCAAATCCATAAGAATAGAAAGTAGTTATCAAGGACCAGGAGTAGAAGCTGGGGAGGCAGTACTGAGGAAAGACTGCTAATATGGAGAGTATTTTTTTTCGCAAAAATTGTTCTAAAATAATATAGCAAGGGTTGCACTTCCGTGTGAATATATTAAAAAGTCATTTAATTGACTTGTGAATTCACACTTGAATTCACAAAAGGGTGAGTATCATGGTATGTGAATTATATCTTAAAAAACTGTAATTTAAATTTTTAAAAATTTATTTTTTTAAAGATTTTATTTATTTATTTGACAGAGACACAGCGAGAGAGGGAACACAAGCAAGGGGAGCATAAGAGGGAGAAGCAGGCTTCCTGCCGAGCAGGGGGCCCGATGTGGGGCTTGGTCCCAGGACCCTGGGATCACGACCTGAGCCAAACGCAGATGCTTAACTGACTGAGCCACCCAGATGCCCCTAAATTTTTAAAAATTTAAAAACTGAACTGAGATTGTCAATTTGAACTCAGGGGCCCTTTGAACAATATGCTTAAAAAGAGCCCCACGCTGGGGCACCCAGGTGGCTCAGTTGGTTAAGCACCCAACTCTTGACTTTGGCTCAGGTCATGATCTCAGGGTTGTGAGATCAAGCTCTGCGTGGGGCTCTGTGCTCAGCAGGGAGTCTGCTTCTCTCTCTCCCTCTCTCCGCCCCGCCACCCTCTCCCTCACTTGCATGCACCCTCTCTCAAAAATAAATTAAAAAAAAAAAAAAGAGCCTCATGCTCCCTATTAAGAGCTACTGGTTCTTCAAATGATTTTAAACTTAAAAACAAAAAATGAAAGAATTTTAGTACTAGGTTCTTACATTTGTATTAATAGCTATCTTAAAATACACAATATGTGAAAATAGACCTATGCTCCACACAGTGTGTCCTTTTAACTCCTTTCCAAAGAGACAAATCCATGACCCCAAAAAATCCCACCACCCAGTGCAAATCTCTGAATACCACCATAAAGCATCTCAATCGCTCATTTCTCAGCTTTCAAGGTTAAAACCAGCAAGAGTTGCATGGACTCCCTGAATGTCGGGAGTCAGGATGTCCTGGTGTGACAGCATGCATACCTCTGTGCCAGTGAAAAGTGTGCAGATTATTAGAACGCAGATTGCAATCTCGATGTTTCCTTTTTCCACTGGAAACAGGAAATCCCTAAAGTCTTGGTATCTGTTAAGACAATCCAGGCTCCTGGCCCTGCATTGCTCTGTGTGATTCAGTTTCAGATGCCCAAGACACACAAAACTAAGACAAACTTCATGGAGAATGCCTTCCTACTGAGCATGTCTAAGCTGCCTTAGCCAGCCACTGAGCCAGCTGTTGACAGTCTGAAGAGTATAAGAGGTCAAAGATTAAAAAGGTTAAGATCTCCCTCCAATTTTTCTCAAAGTCAGAACTTAGCCAAAAATAAACACTTCGGGAAACTCTGCTAATCACATAATCCAATTTTCACAGCAGTTTCGTCATAATCTTGATTTTTGTTTTTGTTGTTGTTGTTGTTAACCTGGCATAAAGCACAGGACCAAGAACAAGGAATGTGAGTAGTCCGTGAGACTTTAGATAACTGGCATCCCCAAGAGCAGGACTGTTTCCTCTTCTGTGAAATCAGGCTTGACTAGCTGATGTCCCAGGCTGGAGTCACCACACGTGGCCATATGTCGGGAGCTCCAGGAAAGCTTCTTAAAAAAAAAGACTCCCATTTTCAACTCTAGACATATTTTACAGAAGGTGTTTTTTTTACAAAGTTCCCCCAGGAGATTCTGCAATCAGCTAAGTTTGAGAATCAGTGCTAAGGATTCTTTAAGCTCCAAAATCATGATTCCGGAAATCTACTGCTCAATGTAGTAGGCACGAGCCACATGTCACAGAGCTCAGCAGCCACACGTGTAGACAGTATAGATACAGAACATTTTCACCACTGCAGAGGGTTCTACAAGATAGCCCTGTTTTAGAAAATCAATTAAAGACTTCTCCAAACATACATTGCTTCATCTCTATGCTTTCCTTGCTCTGATTTTATGTTATCATTTCTTCAACAACTGCTGCTCTCCAGTCCTCAAGTATGTTAGCACACGAAAAAAATAGACTAAGATCAAGCTGTCCCTGTTTTCTAGGAAGATACTGGGGAAAGGGAACAAAACTCTTCTGTATGCATCTTTTCCCCTCCCTCTTACCATACGCACACACAAACACACATAATAAAAACATAAATCCTGATTTGACTCTCCTACTTTAAAGGTCTCGTACAGCATCAGCAGCCCTGCTGCTATTGACAAGACTATCTGCAGTGGAGAATTCTTTGTTGTGGGATCTCTCCTGGGTGTCACGGGATGCTTAGCACTATTCCTGGCCTCACCTGCTAGGTGCTAGTAGCTCCTGTCCTCTAGTGGCGACCCCCCAAAATACCTCCAGGTATTGTCAATGATTCCCTGGGGGGACAAAATCCCCTTCTTCATCTCGATTAGCAAGCTACTCCTCTAATCCTGTCTCCATCTTAACTCTGCTCTGCACCCTCTCTTCTTCCCAGACTCTACAGAAGAAAAACTAAGGAATTTTTAGTAAGCAAATCATGTTATTAAGCAGAAACAAAGACTTCCAAAGCCATTGTCAAGATGTGCCTTGCCTCTTTTATGCAAAAATGTTTTGAGTAAATCAAGCAGATTGTGCAAGATTTCCCCACTTTGGCCCCTAGTATAAAATAAAGAGAAGCAAACATCAAAAGACAAAGGTTTCTCACTGTGAGATATAGGGAGGGAATGATCCAGGAAGAAAACATGGTTTTGGTCTGAAGCTTATTCATCTTTTTTAAGGAATGAATATAAAATTACACATATAATATTGGATATAAAAGTATCTAGAGTGAGAAAAGAAATAATAATCCATAATAAATTCTTTTTAAATGGACAACTACTATGGCAAATAGACAGCTGACCCTCAGTGAGTCATGCCCTGGTAAGATGCTCTCCCCTTAAATAGAGGAATCTGTGACTGGCTTCTCACCAACAGAATATGGCAATGGTCACAAGATCACCCTGTGATTACATTTACTTATATAAGAATATGTCTTAGCCAACCAGAGAGATGCTCCTACTGGCCCTGAGGAAGCAGCTACCATCACACAAACTGCCTATGGAAAGGGCCTAGTAGCAAAAGCCTATGGGCCTCCAACCCACTTCTGCAAGAAACTGAACTCTACCAGCATCCAGAGCTTGGAAAGAGGACCCAAGCCTCAGCTGAGCTCACAGCTTTAGCCAACATTGCCGCAGCCTTGTGGGACCCCGAGCTGAGCACCCAGCTAAACCGAGCCAAACCCCTGGAAACTAGATAACAAATGTGTGTTGTTTCAGGCTGCTAAATCTGTAGGAATTTGTTACATGGCAATAGAACACCAAAACAAGGGGCTCCTGGGTGGCTCAGTCAGTTAAGCATCTGCCTTCAGCTCAGGTCATGACTCCAGGGACCTGGGATCGAGGCCTGCTTCTCCCTCTCCCTCCCCCTGCTTGTGTGTGCTCGCTCTCTCTCTCTCTCTCTCTCTCTCTCTCTCAAATAAATAAATAAAATCTTTAAAAAAAGAAGAAGAAGAAAAAACAATACAAATCCCACTTGTATCACACAAAAATCCAGCAAAATAATACTTTTTATTAATTAACTGCCTGGCATCCTCTAGCATACATTCCTACTGGTTGGCTGGTTTACCACATATTCTGAGTGCCTCACGAGACATGCCAGTGATCCTGTAATACTTCCTATAGTGAATAAAAAACTATAGAGTCTTGTCCTCTAGCATAATCAGTCCGAATTTCTCTTTTCTTGTAAGTTTGGAAGGCTTTTTTTCAGCTTCACAACGACTTGACCATTAGTCATAAAAGCTATAGGACTACTGTCAAATTTAGGAAAACTCTACTGAACTGCCCGGGAAAAAGTTGTAAGATCTGGGAGAACTTTCCAGGCCAGTTTCTAGCTCCGTATGTCTCCACCCTTGTTTCTCCTCCACGGCCCACACATTTTCAGAGCCAGGTGCCACAGGACGACACCCACAGCACGATTCACTCCTGGCTCTGCTCCTCATGTCACAGGGCCAGGTGAGTCAGCAGCCTAGGTGGTAGCCATATTCTTGGAAGCCATGCCTGGAGTTCCTGGAACCACACGCCAAAGTGATCCCAAACCACATAAACATATTCCTGTAATTCACAGCCAACAGTACCCTTATTCCACTTCCCTAAGCTAGATCCCAAAAATGGCCATCGCCACTCCAATACAATCCAGCATTAGCGGAAGTGGGACAGAGGGCAAGTCTAGGGAAAACAGGTGACAATCTTAACTGGCTGTGGCTACAGGTCGCTTCCTAGAGCAAACTGTGTAAAGCACACGCCCTTGTGAATGAACGCAAGCTCTGGTCGGGACACTCTGCTTGTAGTAGTAGCCAATAGCCGTTAGGCAGGGAGGTTTGTTGCCACGGAAATCAAAACTGTTGTCATATTGGACTCAGCACCAGTTCTATTATCCACATTGGGTGATACCAGTTTGAGGCAAGGATGGTTCAAGCTTCCCTTTGCTGCCTGGGAGAACTAGAGAGAACTGGATGTCTATCACTTTTGGAAAGACTGTTTTATGACAACTTAGCTCTCCCTTTCAATATCTCCCCACAGCTAAGTATCCAATCTGTTCTTTAGAAACAGCCTCCTCCCTTGCTTGTGTCAGAAAGAAAGCACAAAGGATGACGGAAATCATGCAAGCAGGGACCCCTCACATCCTTGCCACAGTTGAAATTACTTACCAAAATCAGCAACCCAGGTCTTATGCTGGTTAGGCCCCTCCCAGAAAGCAATTCAGAAACCAAGTGAACACAAATTTGCCCCATGATCCTCCACGTGCGTGGGGCAATGAGCACATGGACACAGCGGGTGAAGGGCCACTGTTACAGCAGACTCAATGATGAAAGCCACCTGTGCCTGGCGTGTCTTACCTCATCATACATGAACTGAAGCGTCAGGGCCGACTTGCCAACCCCTCCACTGCCGACCATGATGACCTTGTGAAGGGCCAAGGAGCTCTGGTTCTTACTCTTGTTTGCGGCCATGCTGCTGGTGTTCTGAGGCTGCAGCACACGAACAGAAGACCTAGTTGAAGAGCTGCCGATGAACAACACGAAGACTTAGAAGCAGTTTGATTTCTACCCAACTAAAAATCAAATGAAATCCACATGCACCAGAAAAGTCTAACCCAGACATTCCAACAGAGAAATAAATCTTCTAGGTTCCACGCAGAGATAAAACCACCCCTTCAACAACACTGTGAGTCATGTGCCACAGCAGAGTCAGAAAGAAAGCAGGCCAGAAAGCAGAAGAAAAATGGATATGCACATCGAGTGCCTGTACCCCTGGGATGGGTAGGGAAAGACAACCTGCCACTAGAAAGCAATACATCCTCAAAAGTGCTTCACTGAGGCAGAGTGACCAGAGAGCTCCGAGTCTCACTTTCCACCCCCACCCCACATCATCTGGTACCCTAGAGAACACCAGCACTCATGGACCTCAGCCTCAACCTCTTTAGTCGACTCCTCACCTCCCGTTATACCTCTCCCTCCCAGCACACACACTCACACACGGACCCCACACAGGCCAAGGAGGTGCTTGGGAAGGGGATGAGTAAATGGAGTTTTTATAATAAGTATCCCTTTGTGGCACACGGCAGAGTTAAGAGAAGGAACTAAATTATTTTCTCAAAGTGTATTTAAAGCAGTAAACTAAAATGAGTTAAACTTTCCTATAATAACAATTGATTAGTCAAAATCAATTTAACATCAGATGTGAGATAAAAAGAGGCAAGAATCTCTGAAATTAGTGGGAAGATAAAATTTTCCAAATAAGTAAATTTAACAGATACCTGGAACTTACTTTAACCCCAGTGCCAATTTTTATTTTAACTAATGTGTATGGAAAACACTGTTTCACATACACCATAGGGTAAGGAAAAGGACATGGGGCTGGGCATCTCATGGGCCCGAGCCTGGGTCTGTCATTTGTGAGCTGTGAGACTTAGAACTATTTGATTTCTCCAAGCCCGTTTTCTTATCTGCCAAAACCAACCACTCCATACCTTGCCGGATTCTCCTGAGGATTAAAAGAGACAACATATGTGAACGACCTAAGCACAGTGCCTAGCACCCAGAAGGAACTTAATAAAGGTTGGTTTCCTTCCTAGCAAATTCTAACTTTTTAAAATTTTTTCTAATTACAAAATGACAGGTTTCTATTTCCATTACTGCTGACCAGGTAACTTGGAAACATCAGCACAAGAACAATAAATTAATACATACAGCACACACATAAATCATCCAGGCAAAATAAAACATTGCTTTAGATCAATGGTTTCCATCCTTGGCTGCACAATGGAAATCACCTGGGGAGCTTTAAAAACATCCTGATGCATGGGTCCCACCCCAGAGCTTCTGATGGAAGTGGCCTAGCATGCAGCCTGGGCATGGGGACTTCTAAAAGCTTCCCAGGTGATTATAGCAGACATCCAAGGTTGAAAAGTTCTCTTACATGTACAGCTGAGCTCCAAAGAAAGCAAGAAATCCCCATGGTAGGGCAAAAGCAATCAGGGCAGTAACAGCCACTATTCCTACAGTCCTGAATAGCTCCTGTTCTTGGTAACTTCAGATTTAACAAACACATAGGGCTCAGAGACCAGCTGCCCAGACCAGGTGGGAGTTAGAACTGAGACCTCTTCTCAGTTGAGAATTGAGAAGCCAAGACCCTTGGAGGAACACACCCACAGGTAAAAACATTTGTTGACCAATAAGGGGCAATGACAAGGAAGTCTGACTGGGCCCCAGCTTCATGGAAGTGTAGCCAGAAAATCTGTGACCACAGCATTTCTCCAAAGCCAAGAAATTAACATAAAAAGCATTCCCTGTCTGGTCATGGTGCTGGAGTACAAGGCAGAATAATAAACAAAACCTCTCTGGGAGGACAACATGCAGTAAGACAGATCAGGATAGTCATAGCTAACACCCAAAGAAAGGAGCCCACAATTCCAACCTATGACAAAACTAAGAAAATCATCATACACGGGAGGCCACACCCATAACAAGTAGGACTTTTCAGACAACTATTACAAAATGTATAATTTGAGCACTTTTAACAAAGCCAAAATAAAAATGTTATCAAAAGACCAGGAGTTGAACAAGAACCCCTCTGAACATCTAAAATATTTTTTAAGTATTTAAAACAAAAAGTTATAAAACTACAGAGATGGGGGGGAAACTATCGTTTTTCTCTACCAACTTTGGCTCATTGGCTGTGGCCCTGCAGATTTAATTGACCAAAAAAAACAGATTAACAGAAAAAAACAAACAGGAGTTTATTACTGTGCACGTCTCACATATACACACAACTCAGTGATGAGTAACTCAAAGGGACGGTTAGAACTTCGGCTTACATAGCATCTTAAAAAAATTAAAATAAATTTTGTAGAGAAGTGACAAGACTAAAAAACAAAGGGCTTTGCACTTCTAGGGGCAACATATCATGGGAAGGCAAATACTACATAGGGGAAATTGATGGGTGATAAGAGCTGGTGAGTACAGTGTGTTGTGCAGGTTCCTCTGGTGTCTTCTCTGGGTTGGTTAAGTCTAGAGCTCTCAAGTAATTCAGAATAGCCCTGCTCTTCCTGATAGAGAGGGAGAGGCACAGAATTTTATTTTGGTCTCTTACATTTCCATGCCTTCAGCTCAAAATAATCCTATGTCAAAGCGGCATATTTTGGGATAGCATACTCTGAACCCTTTCAGTGCTTAATAGAAAATTTAGAAAATAGGGGCTTCTGGCTGGCTTAGTCAGTGGAGAACACAACT
>PITA01000524.1:208799-267433 GCA_004023965.1 Spilogale gracilis
TATATATATATATTTTTTTTTTTTTTTTTTTTATTTGACAGAGAGAAACACAGCCAGAGAGGGAACACAAGCAGGGGAAGTGAGAGAGGGAGAAGCAGGCTTCCCGCCGAGCAGGGGGCCCAATGTGGGACTCGATCCCGGGTCTCCGGGATCATGACCTGAGCTGAAGGCAGTCGCTTAACCAACTGAGCCACCCAGGCGCCCCTAAACTATCTTTAAAAGAGAAAAAAGTCACTTATGATTCTGCCTCTCAGAGATATTCACTATTAACAGATTTCCTGCCAGTATTCTAATCTATACATTCCTATATTTAAAACCTATCTGAGATCATATTTGTGAAGTTTGGCATGTTATCTCTCACGTATTATATCCATCTGCCTTCTTAGAGCAGGCTGAACATAATTAAATCTTTCCTTGATGATTTAAGGACCATCCTCAGCATGAGATCAGTTATGTGAGCAGCCTTGGGCTGGGTGTGAGTAGAATCGGATGTACGCTCATTCGGCCCCCTTCCATAGGACCTCAGTTTACTTACTTGCCTGTGCCAGGCCTTCTATCCACTGCTCTTTTTCCAATTATGTACTTTTTGATAAGTGTTCTAAGCAATTAACTAGGTAATTAAGCACATTTGAGTTGTGACTAAAATAGAATAAATGGGATAAGGTGTGGGCCTCCTCAAAAGGCTTCACTTTAGGAAAGTGAAATGACTTTTGGCCTAATTTCTGGTCCACAAATGTTTCCCAGAGAGCTCAGGTTGGTGCATGAGGTTGGAACTTCCAGACCAACCATCACACAATTTCTCTGAAGCAACCTTGCTTCTATGAATTATTACAGTTGTATGAAAATGGAGAAATAATCTTCCAGGTTGGGGTGGGGGAGGCTTTCAAACCCATGTAGACATCTAATTCTGAGCTGTTATTTTCCAAAAACAAAGTCCATTTCTCTAGAAGAAAGCATAATAAATGAACTGAAGACTATTTAGCAAGTCTAAAGATATCTGCCAAAGTATCTCTGCCCAAAGCTCAACAACTGAAATAACTACGGTGGATATTTTCAACCTACATAACTGCTTTGATCAACTTGACCTGCTGAAGGGAAAGAGAGGAGAAAGGCAGAGGGGCCAGCCAAGTGCCCACAACCAAACCAATCCTGGAAACTGGAAATGCTGGCCTCCAGGCTCCTGACACTGGAAATAATAAATCTTTATTTGTTTAAGCCACTGTTGGTCTACTCACTGTTGTTGTTTTTTGTTCTGACTTGTACCGAAAGTGTTCTTTGACTCAAGAAACTCCTAAGTCTAGTGATTCGGACAGATTAGTAAATGGTCACAGTGCAGGACAGTAAGTTCTGTGGCGGAAGAACAACTCAAGGGGTGCTCTGGAAACACAGAGGAGAGACATCTGAATCAGACCAGAGGGTCAGGGAAATTCTCCTAAAAGAAGCAACATAGGAACTGGAATTTGAAAGAGCCGACTTGATAAAGAGAGGAAGAGAAATAACAGAAGAAAACAAATCAGCGTGGTTTAGGAAGTGCGTGTTGATGATTTAATGTCTGTAATTGACACGCCTAGCCAATCAGTGTGTTCTTAAAAACTAATACAAGTGTCCTTTTCTCCCAATGTTTTGTTATGAAAAGTTTCAAACTTTAAGCAAAGCTGAACAAACTGCACAAGTCCATACCCCACCACCTGGATTTTCCAATGAGCACTTTGCTCCATTTGCTTTACCACAAATCCCGTCATTTGGCATCCCTCTCCCTATCCATCAATACATCTTATTTTTTTTGATGCATTTCCATGTAAGCTGTAGACAACAATACACTTCCTCCCTGACTTCCTCAGAGACATCATGTTTTACAAAGCAATCCTATTCTCCCCCACTGCCTTCAGTAACAACTTCAGAACTCTCTACGGGGTAAGCAATCCTCCTAAACCGCTTCAATAAACTATTTGGGTTCATGACCAACACATGAAGCCACAACACAGACCTACCATGAGGGGAATTCAGGCCCATCACACCAACTCCTGGCATGGCTCTCTCTCTCTCCATCAGAAGTCTTTTACAGGGGACTTGAGAAACATACCAGTGAACACTTTTACTAGGTCCCTACTTACTAACAGGAAAATTCATTTTTGCCCAAAAACATTTAAGTAATACTTTGTGTCAAGCCATGGGTCTCTGCCCTTAGAAAACTTACATTCCCTAAGGTTAGACAAACAACTAAAGCAGTTTAGTATACCGTCCCACAAGCGATGATGAAGATGTACAAGGTATAATGGAAAGAATAATGAACTCTGGGGAAAGAGAATCTGCAAAAGCTTCAGAATTGAATAAGAATTCACTCAGCAGATGGGCATAAGAGAAGGGAGCTTTCCATGCATAACAGAGAATACATGCTAAGGAACAAAGGCATGAAACATTATAGTGGGTACCAAGTATGGGGTAGGGAAGTGACTGAGGGAGGGATCTCCAAATAGAGACATGTTCATCTACAAATGGACCTAAGATGCCATTTTAAGAAACCTACCTGGGAGGAAATGAGAAGCCATTCCAAGGCGCGTCCTTCACCCCAGTCAGGGTGTAAGGCATTGGCTCAGTAAGAATAAACACACACATTTCTGTACAGAAAAATGAGCCACTCCAAACTAAAAAAGCTTCATTCAGATGGTTGGGCAGGGAGGCAAGGGTTGGGAAATGCTTTTTCTATGTCATGTTCTATGATACATTAATATCTTTTTTACAGATTTTTATTTATGACAAAGAGAAATAGTGAGAGAAAGAACAGAAGCATGAAAGAGCTGGAGATGGAGAAGCAGGCTTCCCGCTGAGCAGGGAGCCCAATGTGGGACTCGATTCCATGACCCTGGGATCATGACCTGAGCCGAAGGCAGACGCTTAACCTACTGAGCCACCCAGGCGCCCCTATGATACATGAATATGAAATAGGGCTCTCTACCACTCAACATTAATTCAAAGACCAGAATGCACTCACTTGGGAAATAAAGCTTTTACAGCAAATCACAACATATAGACCAAGGAAATGCATGTTAGGAGGAAGGAGTGGTTTCTAGTGAACCTTAGTCCCATAGGCTAATATAATCATCAGTCATCTGTCAAACTGAGGCTAGCAGAAAATGAGCTGGTAGGTAAGGTCAAAATGCCACCTTGTCTGTATCACAGGACTGTCAAGAGAATCAAATGAGAATTTGAATGTGCAGAGGAAAACTTACTCCTCTGGCCCCCCTCATAAAACTCAAGTGTCCTGGGTAATATGGCCCACAAAAGCACATGGCAAACTCTCAAACACTGTACGCATGCGAACAATTGCACTCAGCACCTTTTTTCCAGATACTGTTAACTTGAAGGTCACTTAGATATATACTTTGGTCTCCCAAAATATCATCCATTTTTTTATTTGAAGTCAATTATCCAACATATAATACTTCATTAGTTTTTGACACAACGTTCAATGATTCATTAGTTGCCTATAACACGCAGTGCTCATCCCATCCCGTGCCCTCCTTAACACCCATCACCCAGTTACCCCATCCCCCACCACCACCTCCCTTTCCACAACCCTGTTTGTTTCCCAGAGTCAAGAGTCTCTCATGGTTTGTCTCATGTTTTTTGCTTGTTTGTTTGTCTTTTTTTTTTTTGTCTCATGTTTTTAATCCATTAAATAACAATCAAAAAGGAGAACAATCCTAAATCTGGGGCAATTTAAGCAACAAAGTAATTAAGGACAGTAATAAAAACAGATCGTTGAAAAATTAGGAATATGTGAATCCATACCTAGAATAAGTATTAGCAAACAAGGGAAAAGGCAGGGCTCTTGCTTCCGGTAGAAGGTCAAAGGCAGACTGATAAATGTAGAGGGTGCCTCTGAGTTGGAGAATCAACACTTTGTAGCTGTCATAGTAAAGACTGGTTAATGCAAGAATCATTAATAGATGCTAAATCTAAAGGGGAAATCTGGATGAGCAACAGGATATTTGCATGGTCTTAAAGTGTCTCCATGTATTACTTATGAATCAGAATCTGCATTTTGACAAGCAGCACTGTTTAAGTGTCAAGGCAAATCCAATTTATTCATACCACTCCTTGTTACAATCCAGATTCGGAACAATCTGATCTAAAATTAGGGTTATGAAGCACCCTCCCCCCGCAAAAAAACCCCAGCACTTTCAAATATGAAGTAACACAGGAAACAGATGGATTACAGGGACTGTAATGAAAAAGTAAAACACAAAGATACTGTCTACCTAGTAGATGTCATTTCCACTAGTACTGAAAATCAACATGCAATCTTATTTCTTAGCACCTAACACCAACGTATTCAATAGTTTGCAACCAAATAAAAAAGCTGAAGGACAGAACACAAGTGTGCGGGGGTGTGGTGACAGCACCTCCCTTCCTGCGTTGAAGCCCTATATCACTGTCGTCATCTTAATGACACACAAACTTGTGGTTATTGCCCAACAATCTCATAGGCACACCTTGCGGGGACAGATAGTGGCTTATCCCTACCTATGCCGCCCCGTTCTTGAACTCTCACCTCCAGTGGGTTAGAGACCTAGAACTGCCTGGAGGATAAAGGGATGAATGAATAATGAGGGAAGAGTTTTAAGAATGCAAAACAAGGATACATTTTAAAGGATTTTCCATGACACATACTATGCCACTATTTCTCATCAACGTTCCATGAAGGAAATAGTGTCTTGAGTGTTCTATTGTGAACACTGATTCTAGAAGGTACATCATTCAAGTAGCGGCCCTCCCAGAGGTTCTTTTTATGGCTTAATAACAAAAGCTACAAAAGTAATAGTAATTTAAAAACACATCTGCACGCACATAGCACATACGCAGCCAAGGTGAAGGCGCTGGTCAAAGATGGGCAATTAAAGATCCGTAAAGACAGTAACTGCAATGGATTGAAATACATCAAATTTGTTCACAGCAATACTTTAAGTGCACTTTATTGGTCACCTTTGCAGCACTAGGAAAACAACTCATTCTTTTGGGAATTGGTAAATACAGCGAAAGAATTAAAAATGTATCGTTCTCCTATATCCTGTACTATTGGGTGCCTAAATAGAGCTGATTCTTGAACAACATGAGGGTGTCGGGGCACCGACCCTCCTACAGAGTCAAAATTCCATGTATACCTTTTGACTCCCCAAAAACTTTACTACTAATATCCTACTGTTGACTAGGAGCCTTACCGACAACATGAACACTCAAGTAACCATATTTCATATGTTATATGTATTCTATACCGTATGCTTACAATAAAGCTAGGGAAAATGTTACAAAAATCATAAGGAAGAGAAAATACATTTACAGCACTGTACTAACGAGGAAAATCTACATCTAAGTGGGCCTGCGTAGCTCAGACCCGTGTTGTTCAAGGGTCAACTGGAACAGATGAAGCAATGTTTCCCTTCACAAAATCTTCCAACAAATCAAAGAATGCCAGAATTTGGGCTATATCACCATTTTGCACTTGATCAAGGATTAAGGAAAACCTAGGCCCTGACCATCAAAGGGTGTTAATATTACAAAAAAAAAAAAAAAAAAAAAAAAGACAACTTGACATTATGGGCATCTTGAAAAAGACAAATAACCATCAATGATGTAGTCTTGTGAAGAAAGCTTCTGTTTCTAACTGCCGATTTATGAAAAATAGAGGAGACAGGAATACGGTGAGCATTACCATAGGCACACCCCATTGGCTACATAAAAACCGGAGGAAGTTCTACAGAATAAGCCACCCAGTTTCTTTAGCAAATAAATTGCAAGAAGAGAGAGAGGTGGAGAGGGAACCTATACATTAGGAGAACTAAGAAACATAAAGTGAGCAAAGTACATAGACTTCAATTTGGATCCTAAACATGTAAGAAAGCCGGGGAGACCTGAATGCTTTGGACAGGACTTGCTAATACTAAGGAAATATTATTTTAAAGAATTTCAAGTAACTTAATGTAACTTCATTACAAATAAGTGAAATGATATATAGGATTTGTTTCAGTTATCAAGGGGACAGCGACTTGGGATACAGATGAAATAAGACGGGCCACGAATTGATAATTATCAAACCTGGCTGATGGGTATGAGGCAGTTGGTTACACTATTCTCCATACTTTCACACACGTTTGAAAATGTCCACACTTTGAATAAAAAATGACAGAAATGTAAGTGCCTGCATCCCACTCCCGTAGGGATTCCAATTTAGGAGCTTGAGTTCGGACACCTATGTTCTTCGGCTCTCCAGATGACTCCAACTCGTGCCCAGCTTTGGAACTCCATTCCCCTGGGCCTGATGCTCTTTGAGAACAGATTCTATATCTTTTCTAAGCACTGTTTCACTCATGTGCTATCAGAGAACATACTTAAAGATGAACTGAATTCACTAGGGTCACAGCCATTTTCTCACCTTAGTTTTGTAAGTAGAACACACATCGGGACGGCACCAAGAACCATGAACTTCAAATGAAATTCTTATTTTCTGTTAGTCAGTGGTCTCACAGTGAACACTCTCCTACCACCCTTGTTTTTGCAAGGGCCGTGCTATGTTGCCATCTTAAGAAAACTGACTCTCTTTTCACAGTCTGATTCCAAAATTTTTATGAGTTGTCAAAAAATAAACTTTTCATGTGAGTTTTCTAGTATCTGGCCGGTGATGACAAAATAAATCTAATGTCATCCCTACAGGCATTTAGGGTCAAGCAGCCCACAAGTGAATGTTTTCCTTTTCCTATTTCCGTAACTACAGACCCTTTTTCACACTATAGTTTTCTACTGATCTCCTTGTCTTCAAATTCAAGTATAATAATTCCAGAAATTCACTCTATGGGTTTTAAAGCCTTCAGAAATAGGGGAGCCCTGAGTAAATGAGAAAGATATTTTTTAAAAGACTGTTGGGGGAAGGCATACAGTTTTACCAAACAGAGGACAAAATAATGAAAACTTAAAACGACAGACTCACTTCAAAGAATGAAATACATTTAAAGAAACAAAAAGTGATTCTGATTGGAAAATGCATTCTTAGATTTTCACAAGTTAGAACAGAAGAGAAACTCTAGAAACCAGGAAATAGGTTCTTTTTCTTTTAATGCTTTACCGAATTCTATAAGTTTTTAAATGTTAATTTTTACTAAATCAGGTTTGGAAGGTTGTTGGTAACTTGTAGCAACTTTTTGGCAATCCTAACTTGAATCACGCATCAAAACAAATGGATAAGCCACGTTACATCATAGGTCCCAGCTGAAATGCTTAGTTTTGATGTTCTATGAAGTCTTTCAGCTTTCCTCCAAGATAAAAAAGCCGAGAACTGTGGGTGAGCCCGGCGGTGGGTATTAAGGAGGGTACGGATTGCAGGGAGCACTGGGTATGGGGCACAATGAATCTTGGAACACCAAAAAAATAAAATAAATTGTTATTTAGAAAAAAAAAAGCAGAGGGCCACTTAAAGTATGCTAAGTATATTAAGATTAATGGGCCCTTTCGGCAAACATGCATCTGTACAAATGAGTTAAAAAAGATTTCACTAAATAACACACAACTTTATCCAAATACATAAACCTTAAGGTACTGTCTACCTAGCCTCTCTTTTCTAGAAACTGCTCCCGTCCGCCATCTGCATGGTTATTACTGAACAGGGGAGAAGGGTGAGGGAAACAAAACACGGGGGTTAGTACGGAGCCCTATCCCCTGGGACAAACTGACTGATCCCAAGGAGGGCACCGGACCCAAGCTAGGGAATGGGTACAAAACTGAGAAGCTAGGCCCAGTGGCTACAGCTGGGGCAGGGAGGCCCCCGCAGAGGTAAGAGAGCAGCAGCCCTCCCAGACAATGTACAGCCCTTCCCAAAGGAAGTGTCTGCTGATCGCTGGGATTTGGGAATATTAAACTTCTGATTCTTTAAGAGATGTCAGAAATTTGGAATTTTATTTGAAATCACCCTTTTTTTTTTTAAAGATTTTATTTATTTATTTGACAGAGAGAATCACAGCCAGAGAGGGAACACAAGCAAGGGGAGTGAGAGAGGGAGAAGCAGGCTTCCCGCTGAGCAGAGAGCCCGACGTGGGGCTCGATCCCGGGTCTCCAGGATCATGATCTGAGCCGAAGGCAGTCGTCCAACCAACTGAGCCACCCAGGCGCCCCTGAAATCACCCTTTTTAAATGTTAATGATTAAATCAATTTTAAAAGTCCTGTGAGCAAACAAAGCATGTCTGCAGGCCATTCCTTTCTGAAAACTGGCAGCTCCTGGGTTTTTTTTGCCAAGCGGAGAAAGCCAATCTAGAGCAAGGAGAGACAGAGCTAGCACTGGGGAGGAGACATGGGGGCAGTCTTGGCAGCTACCCCTGAGTCCGGCCGCATCCTGGGCCCCTTGTTTGGCTTGCTTTTTCCTTTCTCCGCTGAGTCAGTGACCTGCACTGGGGTCCACCCATAAACCCCCCTTTGTGGTGTGAGCTCATGTACCTTATGTTCCTGTGACTTCCAGCCAAGGGAGTCCCAACTGACTGTCTGTACTGGCTTTGGAAATACACATACAACCCAAGTCCAGGGAATCGGACCCAGGCAGGGCAAGGGGGAAAGGATTAGCAACACCAAATACTTCATTCTACGTGGATAAAGCCTGAGCTCTACAAATAGCAACTCCAGCTGAGGGTACCTCCAGGGAATTCAAATATTCTGCCCCCCTTACAGGATGAGGACTCTTGTCTACAATGAAAGAAACCCCAGCTGAAAGGAGCTTAAGCGAAACGGTTATTTATCGGCTCACATAACCGCACGTCCAGGAAGCAAGCCTGCTCCAGGGGTTCGCAGAACCCACTTTCTCTCCCCTCATCCCTAGTCTCCACCTCTCTCCACTACTCTGCCTCGCCCTTGCCCCGCCCCCGCCCCCCCAACCCAGAGCCTTTCCACAGTGCTCATTCACAACCAAATTCCTTCTCCCCTAACTTTCAACCTAAATGTTGCTTCCTCCGAGAGGCCTTCCAGGATCCCCACACCTCAGGCCGACCCTCTCAATCTCCAGGTCCGCCCCTTGGCTTCTTTCACTGCACAGACCACAACTTGCAATTGCTTTCTTTTTCTGCTTACTTACTTTTCACTTATTTCTTCTACTATTATTAAGGTTCCGTGAGGCGGGGCTCCAGGTCTGCCCTTTGCCCTCTTATACTCTAGCACGTTATGAACATTTCCCTGTTATCAGGGAAACCATCCTGCAGCCTAAAGAACATAAAGTTTACCCAAACTAGGCTCATTGTAAAAATCTAGAATGCTCTGTACACTTAACACTTGGTTGGAGTCATCAGATCTTATTTGCAGGACTCATGGCCAAAAGCCTAAAAGGTTCAAGTCATCATTTCCTTGTTTCAAAAGCCAATTTGGGCAAATAGATGACATGAATTTCTATTTTTTTTAAGCTTTCTGGATTTATCGCTCAAGACTCTGACTCCCTTAAGGTTGTTATTAAGTATGTATTTGAACTTATTATGGGGTTGTCATTATTAATTATAACACAGAAACCTCCCGATCATCGAGTAAAGTAAGTTTATCTATTAAACAAGTTGCAGAATAAACCAAAAATTTGTCGCCTTAGAGTCTGGTATTTCAATACAATAGGCCGACTCCCCACAGTTACACCAAGGATGCTCTAAAGATTAGAGCAACTCACAAATAGGGAAAGTCAAGTACCACATGGTTTCACTTACTTGTGGTACATAAGGGGTAATATAGAGGACAGGAGAAAGAAAGGAAATGGGAAGCAGGGTAAATCAGGGAGGGAAATGAAACATGAGAGACTTTGGACACAGAAACAAACTGAGGGTCTTGGAGGGGAGAGGATGGGGGGATGGGAGAGCCTGGTGGTGGGTACTGAGGGCACCTATTGCATGGAGCACTGGGTGTGGGGCATGGGCAATGAATCTTGGAACACTGAAAATTAATTACTTTAAAAAAAGATTAGAGCAACCTAGTACTCAGAAGAATCTCATCATTTCACCCACTGATTTAAAGAAGGATTTCTGAGAGAACTTTGGAACATTGAAATGTTACTCAGTTGGCAGTGCCTTTTTGGACTGACCGTCTCTGCTCGGACTCTGCCTTCTGACGGAGGGGCACAGGCCCTTACAGGACCCAGCACCAAGTGATGCGCAGGGAGCGGAATAACGCGGGATGTGGTTCGGAGCCCCGCAGCCCCGTCACCTGCCGTAGAAGGTGTGACACTGAGCTGACAATCTCCCCACAGACTCTCACTGAACCTCTGCTAAATCTTTCTATTAAATGAAGGCACACAAGTCTTGACTTCTCTATTTGTCAATTCGTATTTTCTTACTGCTTTTCATTGACTAGGGCGCTTCAGCAGTGAAAGTCCCAGGAAGACACAACTTAATGGACCAGAGTTCTCAGCCTTCCTCTCGCTGCATGCTCAGCCTTGCCTACACATACTTACTTAAAGAAGGAAACTCGATTTTCCCTTCCCTTGTCCAACTGCTACTGTCACTGGCTCCAGTGGGTAGAATGTTTTTGTGTCACCATCCACCTATGACTCAGTTTCCAGGTCTATAGAAACAAGGAAGTTGAATTAAATGATCTAAGTTCCTTTCCAGTCTTTTGCCCGTTTTTTCTGAAACTCAACCTGCAAAACAACTTCAGTAAGTGCTCCTGAGTGCCTGGGGAAATTTGTGTTAGGTCTTTCTGCTCCCTAACGAGTATCTCTTTATCTGCTGCCCCACCAAAACACACACACACCTACATGAACAAAAGCTAAATTAACTAAGACAAAAACCAGAAAGCTCCAAAGTCACTCATCGGAAGTACTATGCTTCTAGTCGGTACCCTTATGCACACGTCATTCTCTCTGCCAGGACTGTCCTTCCTCCTGATCTCCTGATCGAGGATCGCCTGTACTTTAACACTCAGCCTAAATACTTCCTCTGTCACGTTCCTCTATCTCCCCCAGGAGGGCTGACCCTCCCCTAAGTGGGGCCCCGTGCCTGCCAATAAGCCTACTGTTGCACTGAGATAAACCAGTAATTTCCTCGTAGATGAGGCCTGTCTCTCCCACCACACTGAGGGCTGCCCATTCATCTTCGTGTGCTCAGCGTGCCTGGTACTTAAGAGATGCTTAGTACTTGGCAAAAATAACCGAGCTCTCCATCTGGGTTGAGAGGTCTGGTCTCAAGAGGATATTTGGTAACTGGTAATTTATTTCTATGATGACTTTCCTGAACTACAAAGCAACTAACTACAGCGGGAGGTCATTTGCAAGCTCTGATTGTTTTTCTTTAAATATACAGTTATTTTTGAAATAAAGTCCTCTTCCACCATACCCTCACCCCCAATGGAATCCGGCACGTTCACTGGCCTTGGAGAGGTCTACCAAGGCAGCCTCAGGGACATCAGGACCACTTTATCTCGGGCGCCTGGGTGAGCCTTCAGCTCAGGTCATGATCCCAGGGTCCTCGATCGAGTCCTTCATCGGCTCCCTGCTCAGTGGGGAGTCTGCTTCTCCCTCTCCCACTCCCCTGCTTGTGTGCGCTCTCCTCTCTCTTGATCTGATAAATAAAATCAGAAGAAAGAAAGAAAGAAAGAAAGAAAGACAGACAGACAGGCACTGGTATTTCAATACAATAGGCCTATCGTAATACCTGGCTCAGAGTAAGCACTTACCTGGTTTCTGGACATCATCCTGATATTCTAGAAAGTCCCGAGAAAGAAACTGGCCCCCAGCCAAAACTACCTGAAGGCAGGATGAGAAGCCAGTCCTTAAAGAAGGACAAGAACAGACTGAGTCGTCTGGGAGCTGAGGTGACACCAGTCCAGAACATGGCCCTGGGAGGGAAGGGGTCCGGCCTCTAGACCTTGTTCAGCCGCTCACTCACTGTGCGACTAGGCTAGTCACTTCATCCCACTCGGCCTCAATATGCGCCCCCATCTAGCTTTCAGGGTAACCGGGAAGGAACAAATGGAAAACCTCGTCCCAAAGGCTTCGGGGCCTCAGCATTTTCAATACAGAAACAAGACTAGGAGTATTATGCTCAGAGGCCCTTCCGAACCTTCTCTCTTCTCTATCACCCAAAAGACAATGCCGCTCACCTTCAGGGGCACAGCCAGTGGGCATCTCCCGACCTACCCTAAATCTCCTCCAGCAGCTCTGGAAATTTCTCTCAACAGTCCTTCATTCTCTTCCCTGCTAGGTCATGTATGATGGGATCGGGAACCTAGGGAAGCCGCCACCTAGCCAGCCCTGACTGGGGAGCTCCAGCGCGGGAAGAGGGTCCGCCTTGTCTCCGGGGACAGCGTACTGCTGAACACCCAGTCCCACCAGAAGTGCAGATGTCCCCCTCCTCCCTCACTTCTAGGACTCCCTTCCCAACAAGTCGGACTGCCACCATCCTCTGAAATGACTCATTCCACCTGCACCCCCCCACGCCCAGAGCACCAGTACCCCAGCCAACTCCTCAAGCCCCTCACCTCTTCCAAGAGCGCTCTTCTGTCTTTTAGCTTTCCCTGAGCCTCGGGTGTGCCCTGGGGACACCGTATCTTAAGCAGACACTATCTTCCTCTTTCGCATGTGCCTCAGGGCTGGGAAGAAAGTGTCCTTCCTCCCTCCCACTGTCACTTCTAGTAGAGGGCTCCGTGCAGAAAAATATTCTCCTTCCTCTTGCAAAAAGCCGGCAGCTTCAAGGTGTGGGCAATCTGCTTTCCCCACCTTGCTGCTCTCCTGTCATCTCTGGACCTTGTCACTGCCCTCATCTATTGCTGGGTATTTGCTCCCAGTTCACAGACTTCCTTTCTACTCCATCTCCTGTCATCCTCATCGGGGACTCCTGTGTTCATATGGATGACCCGTCCCAGAGCTCCGCCTCTCCCAAGTCCTTGGCCTCTTGTCTGAAAACCATCTCCTTCATTCTCCCTAACACTTCCGTGCTTAGGCCCAGCGCTTCATGGCCCACAGAAACAGTTGTCTCCTCCAGGTCTCCAGCCTTGCCTCCTACCTTCTAGCTCCTCCTTCCCTCTAGCTCCTCCTTCCCTCTAGCTCCTCCTACCCTCTAGCTCCTCCTTCCCTCTAGCTCCTCCTTCCCTCTAGCTCCTCCTTCCCTCTAGCTCCTCCTTCCCTCTAGCTCCTCCTACCCTCTAGCTCCTCCTACCTTGTACCTCCTCCTTCCTTCTATCTCCTCCCACCTTCTAGCTCCGTTGCTTAAATATCCACTACCCCACCGCTACCACAGTTCCCTCCTGTTGGTCACCTGCAAGCAGGGACTCTAGCACTTTCTGTCTGGGTGTTGTCTCTCTCCTAGCCCCACTTCCCTCCTTCAGCAGCTTGGATGTCACAGTATTAAAGCCCTCTTGCTGATACAGTCCCACCTTCACCCCTTCCAGCCCCAGTACCTGGCAAACGGAGGAATGTTACTGGAGAGGGAAAGAGAATCTTGCAGCCAACCTCATGAAGCTTCACATTAAATGCATTTATGATCCCAAAACCAGGAATAGGCGATTCACTCTATCTACACTGCCTAGAAATTTTACTGTGACCACCCAACACCATGCCCTCCCTATTCTCACTCTGGACAGATGACCTTACCTCATTTTCCCTAAACACAAGTCATCAGGGACAAACTCTACAAACCTACGGCATGTACGGCCACCTCCTCCTGTCTCCTGCTACACGGATAGCGTAGAACTGCTCTTGGTAAAGATCACACACGCACCACACAGGCTCTAGACTCAAAGCGCCCTCCCTCCATGCCCAGAAGCATCATTCCTGCCATTATTCCCTTTCTCCTGCATCACGAATCAGTCTTTACCTCCATAGGGGCTCATCCCAACAGCACAGACACTTTCTACTTAATCTTCATCCTAAAGACACACACACCCCTGGGTGCCTGGGTGGCTCAGTGGTTTAAAGCCTCTGCCTTTGGCTCAGGTCGTGATCTGAGGGTCCTGGGATCTAGGCCCGCACTGGGTTCTCTGCTCAGCAGGGAGCCTGCTTCCTCCTCTCGGTCTGCCTCTCTGCCTACTTGTGATCTCTCTCTGTCAAGTAAATAAATAAAATCTTTAAAAAAAAAAAAAGACACACACACACCCCTCTGATGGCCATATGTCCCTCGAGCTAGTGACACACTTCCCGTAGCCCTGGTTATCCATACCAATGCTTCTCAAACACGAGTTACCTGCGAATCTTGTTAAAGTGTGTATTCTGCTTCAGTAGGTCTGGGGTGGAGCCCAAAGAGTCAGCACTGCCCACCAACACCCCACTCTGCCTCACAAGGCCTTGGGTCTCCTTCACTCACAAAATCCCTTCTAGTGTGGCTCCCTCCCCCAGTAAAACTTCCCTGAAACTTGGCTGGTCAGGTTCACCAATAAACTCCACACTGCAAACTCCAACCAAAACTGTTCTTTTGGGGAGCCTGGGTGGCTCAGTCATTAGGTGTCTGCCTTCATCTCAGGTCATGATCCCAGAGTCTCAGGATAGAGTCCCAGGATCGAGCCGCATCAGGCTCCCTGCTCGGCGGGAAGCCTGCTTCTCCCTCTCTCACTCCCCCTGCTTGTGTTCCCTCTCTAGCTGTGCTTCTCTCTGTCAAATAAATAAATAAAACCTTAAAAAACAAAACAAAACTGCTGTCTTTCTCCTCTCCCATTCCCTCTCCCCTCGTACAAGGGAGTTTGTAGGAACTGTGAGGAACACTGCGTGGAAAGGGGAAGGCCCATGGGAGGCCAGCTCAAGCCCCTCTCTTTGGCGTCTCCCTCCAGGTAGGGTTGGCCCGAGCACCACGCCGCTCCCCTCCACGGGCCTTGCTGCTTCTCTGGGCAGCTCGCTGGCCGCCCTTCCTCCTCCGCCCCGCATGCAAGCCTCAGTCCCCCTTGGAGCTCCGTCTTACACCCTCCCCACCCTACACTCTCCTTCAGCGGCCTCGTGCATTCCGGGGGCTCTAAAGCAGCTGCCCAACCATTCAAACGCGGCCCAGAGCACTCCCCCCACCTCCAGTCTCCTCTCCCTCTGCCTAATGTGCGTGTCCTGTGCGAATCCGAAACTTAACATTCCCAAGAGAACTCGTGATTCTTCCTGCCCCGCTTCCAATCTGCTCCGCGATTCCCCACCTAGTAGTCACTCAAGTAACTGGTCGTATCCAAGTTATTACTAAAGCCAAACACCTGGGAGTTATCTTTGAGTCCCCTTGCCTCTCCCCCAACTTACTTCCTTCCGGCTCCAAAACCCAGTTCAAATTCATCCACATCTTCCACCCCGGCCACGCCCAAGGCCCGGGCCCCAACCACTTCCTCAACGACCTGTCGCGGCCACTTTAGCTCCTCTTCAATCCATCTTCCATGCAGTCCCTATGCTGAATTTTCCAAAAATACAAATAAAAGTGCACACAGAGCCCTTTAATGGCACACCATGATTAAAATCCAAAACCGCCATTCACCACGGCCTACAAGACCTTATACAAACCTTTCTTTCCCTTTGCCTTCTTTCACACCCACGGACGCGCCCAGTGCTTTCCTACCAAGGATCCGGTTCACATGCTCGGCTCTCCTCTCGTTTTGCTTTTAGTAAGACCGGAAGTAAGAGGGAGCAAGCAACGCACAGTCAAGTGGCGGAAGAAGACCTCGGCCGCCTGGAGCAGGAAGGAAGCCCCAGAGTCCGCCATGAGATGAAACGCCATGGGAAAGGAAAGGGCGAGATCACCAAAGACCTGGCAGGCCCAGCAGTTTAGGGATTTTGGACTTTCCACTGAAGAGCTTTAAACAAATGGGTGACACAATAGATGTGCATCTTGCAAAGCTCACTCTCGCGGGAGTGTGGAGAAACAGAAGGGCCAAGAGCAGATCTGGGAGAGAGAGCAAGCCCGGCCAGAGACAGTGGTGGGCCAAGACGATGACAGCAGATCTGAGGGAAATGGCTAGATGTCAGAACTATTTAGGAGATGTGACACTGTGATTTAGAAGAAATGCTGCTTCAGATGGCCAAATTATATTTCTCTCATATATTTGGTTTGCATCCAGTCTCTCTCAAACCCTTGGATCCCCAAACCCTGGGGATTTCCTGAATGCTAAGGGCAAGGGGAGCACCTTTTGTTACGATATACAGTCTCAGTTCCTGAAAAGCTTCTGAGCCACAAAGGTGAAATGAGTGTCTTGTTATCCATAACAAGGCCCTTCCATCACAACTGGGCTCTTGCTAGTGAGGGGACCTTTAGACCACCTGGGATAGGGGCTGGTTACCAGAAGAACCAACCCTGAAAAGGGGTTAGAACCTCTGGGGAAGGGAGAAGAGCTGGAGGTTGAATCAGTCCCCAATGACAATGATTTTATCCATCAGGTCTAGGTAATGAAGCCCCCATAAAAACCCAAAAGGAGGTTCAGAGAGCTTCCAGGCTGGGGAAACAGAATTCTTCCATGTGCCACCAGGGTGGACCCCCAACTCCCTGAGGACAGAGGTTCCTTTGTTCAAGACCTTACCCTGTGTATCTCTTCATCTGGCTGTTGATTCATATTCTTTAAGATCCCTTGTAATAAAGCAGTAATCTAGTGAGTACATGGGTTTCCCGAGTTCTAAGAGACACTCTAGCACAAACCCAAGCAGGGGGTTATGAAAACCTCTGATTTATAGTGAGTCAGTCAGAAGCATGGGTAACAATCGGGGCTGGCGAATGGCATCTGAAGTCAAGTGTGGTCTCGTGGGACCAAGCCCTTAATCTGTGGACTCCGACACTGTGTCCAGGTAAATGGTGTTAGAACTGAGTTAAAATGTAGACAGCCAGCTCACGCCAGAGAACTGTGCAGTGGGGCCGGAAAAAAACTACACACACACACACACACACACACACACACACACACACATACCCTGCCTTGGAATTGGGTACAGAACCCCTTTAAATGTGAAAAAAAT
Source organism: Spilogale gracilis (assembly GCA_004023965.1). Classification (NCBI taxonomy): domain Eukaryota; kingdom Metazoa; phylum Chordata; class Mammalia; order Carnivora; family Mephitidae; genus Spilogale; species Spilogale gracilis. The sequence goes on from PITA01000524.1 coordinate 225,704, forward strand.
GGCAGATCAATCAATGAATGATCACGTATAATTTTAGATTTTAAAAAGGCTTACCATGCAAGTATGAGCAGAGGGGCCACCTGGACTAGACCCACTAGTAAGAGGAGGATCAGCTAATCCACACTCTGTGACCGTCGGCCAATCCTTTCCTGTTTTTGCCTTTCCTGTTTTTGCTGGCAGAGTGGGGTAGGAGGAAGGAGAGGGATGATAGGAGAGGGAGGATGAAAGAAAAGAAAGGTACTAGTTCACAAATGAAGGCAGCAAATGGGAAAAAGGCTAAAAATGGGAAGAAAGAAAACACGAGCCGTGCTGAGTGTCCAGTCCACTCGGTGATGACTCTAGCAACCTTCAACTGGGCTGATGAACAAAAGCCGTTCTCACCAGCCTTCACTTTCTGAAGTCACATTTTAATATGATTTATGAACTCTCTCATTCTAAATATGCCTCATTCCAAAGATATCTGTTAAATGAAAATACTACACGTTTCAGAGATGGAAGGGAACTCAGAGGTCATTTAATCAGGCTTCTGACTTAGGATGCCTCTTCTCTCCACCTGTAGACATTTCAGGAAGATTTTACCCAGAAGCTCAAAGAATAAAGTCCCTCTATCCAGGTGGATAATTAAAAAGTATTAGGTTTTCAAAAGACAAATGAGGAAGTGCTGGCCAAATAAATATTGTCCAAAGATTTTAAATAATGGGGGGGGGGGGGGGGGGGAGGCGAGCAGGGTTTAGGTTCTCCAAGATGTTTTTGTAGCTACTTTGTCAGTGAGTTTTATTTTTAAAAATACACAGATGATTAATGACTAATTTTAAGCTGTTCGTCAAGGAGCTCGTTTTGGCAATAATTTTTTTACCAATTTGTTTTAGGGTTAAAAAAATTCAGCTGCTCCATTTGCTTTAAGAATAAGCAAGATTTAAATTTCTAATTTCCAAAGCTATTGCATATTTGGCTAATTAATTCGAGCATCTGACAATGAAGAACCAGAAGAAAGAACATAAAGTTAAAAGTCTAATATTAAAAGTTTCTAAAATGGTAAAAACTCCAGCTGCATTTTATTCTCTTGGAGTACATGCTTTAGTAAGCATATGAAACGAAGATTTTTCTCAGTAATGTCTGATCTAAATTTTCAAAACGAAATCTGGTAGCCTTGGACAATGTCAAGGGTCCTCAATCTCCCCTGGTGCAGTCCCCTCCCACATTGTACCACGTTTGGTCTTTGTCCCAGTAGAAGGGATGGTATGTCACCTCCAAGATTAGATACAAAGATATCACACTTTCCATCTTGATTGTCCACTTTCTCTCTCTCCCTCTCTCAGATCACTTGCTCTGGGGAGAAACTCAGTGATCATATTGGGAAGGGTCCTATGGAGAGAGGTCCACACGGTGGGGTGCTGAAGCTTCCTGCCAGCAGCCATGTGAACAAGCCAGAATCCGGAAGTAGTTTCTCCAACCCCAGTCTAGCCTTCAGATGACAACTGCCTCAGAAGAGACCCTGAGCCAGAAGCACCCACCAAGGTGTTCCTAGATGGCCGAACTTCAGAAACTGGAGGAGATAATGTCTGTTATGTGTGGGGTAATATAGTGTGCAGCAGAAAATTCATTCAAGACAGACTACTGAGGTGCCCAACTACACAGGACCAAACTACTACATTTCCTTCCATGCCATATACTAAAATTACAAGGCCTGACATGTTTTCTTTGGATCAGATCTCACTTGGAAGTTTCTATGTCAGTTTCCAGGCTGGTGGGCCTAGACTAAACTGTCGCTAAGTTGCCCACAAAGCCCTGGCAAAAGCAACAATGACAATATATTAGCAATTATCGATTAACCGCACCCTTTCCTGCATTTAGATTTCAATTGTTTTTCAAAAAGCACGAACTCCCTAAAGATTCATTGACACCCATCACAGAGAACACTCACAGAAATTATAAGCAGTTCCTTTTTTAAGAGTAACATAAACTTGAAATGCTTTCCCTCTTTGACTTCCCACCTCCACATTCTTTTCATCTTTCTTCCCACTCTCATGCATCCAAAAGCTCATACACCCTCTTGCCTACTGGCCCCTCTCCTTTTTGAAGCCTTTAAGAATATGTAGACATATACTCCCATATTTGTATCCCTAAGTAATCAAAAGGAGCTAAACGAGCCAGCTGATGGCCAAATCTCCAAGGCTAGGTACGTATCTGGTATTGGTTAGATCAGCGGGTCTGTGCCAATGATCAATGTCCATTTCCCTCCTCTTCCTTACCCACCTCCCCTGTGATTAAGAAAGAGTTCCATTTTCTCTGGTACTCTGGTCTCTCGGATTGACTTCTCAACAACACATATTCACTTGGAAAAAAAAATCTCAAGCATTTTGCATATCTTACAGCAGGGGCTGTTTGTTTAGAACTGATTGGAGCCAATGAAAAGTGGGATTCTTGCCTATTATCTTGAGACAAGTTACACTGGGAACATTAGAAGAGTTCACCAAGATCTCTTCCAACACTCTTGTCATACTGTCTACAAATTTAGCTTTCAGAAAAGTCTCCACCAATGTTCCTAACTTCCATAAATTCCATGAGTGGAGAGGAACTTAGTAACTGAATGCCAAAAGGCCTTGTGGGATCGGGCAAGTGTAGCACAATGAATTACCTCAGCTCTCTAGCTTATAAACTTCGAGTCTCAAGTCATCTCCAGCCAAGGTGAGAACCTTCGAGAATTAAGCCAAGAATTCAGAACTTTTTTACTTCTTCCAGCTTCTACCAACACCCATTTAGATTCAAATTCTGGTCTTCCTACCTACGAGTCTCGGTCCCGTGTTCGCAAAGTCCTGGGAAAGTTTCTATGGCCAGGGAAATCTTGAGGAGATCTCAGATCCCCATTGTTTCCAGTGGGAAATACGATGAAAAGAAAAGGAAGGAAAGACTCAGATATGGTCAGAAGAAAGTAGATGAGCGGTCAAGACTAAAACCACACACAAGTAATGTGTATCCCTGGCTTTATTCCTACCCCTACCTCCATCCCACCCACCCCCCACCACAAAGAACACCTGCAACATTCGTGATTTTATGTAGTCCTAACAGGGAGGGGAAACTACTGCCACCTTCCCACTGCTGCGGACTCTCCAGCTAAGACAGGTGAAAAGTCGTGCTCAAGATCCCACCCCTAATAAAGTTTCAAAACCAATATCAAACCTTGGTCTCCACACCATTCACAGTCACTCCATTTCTGAGGACTTCCATGTTCTAATTAATTCTATTGCTCTGGATTTAAGGAACATTGCCTTCACCTGTTTTGGGCTTTGACCTCCAAGAACCTCCCTGCTCTGATGAGGAACATGGGTCATTTACACATCTAATAAAAGATACCTAATAGTCTTTGATGATCAGTGCCCACTATCCAACTTCAAAACTTAAAACGAAATGGGGTTAGAAAGCTAAGCCAAAGCAGAAATGTCCCTGGTCTACAAAGGTTGAAACCACCTCACAGGGAATGTAAATGAAGAATCAGCTAAGTCTCTTCCAGGGGCGATTCTAAAGCAGTCCGCCAACCACAAGAACTTCTCCCCTGAAGACTCACCTAATTACAATATCGGAGCTCCAACATCTCCGATATTCATCTGTAAATTAGCACAGAAAGGACACTGCTCCAACAAGCGGTCTGGGCACACCTATCTCTGCCACCAGCAGTCCTGAACCAATCACGACCCGGATAACCTTACATACCTACAAGAGGGCAAGAAGGCAGTGGAAGCCTGGTCCAACCAAGCAGTTCAAGTCCGTGCTGTTTCCTATTGAAAGCCACATTCGGCGTCAGCTTCTATCAGAAAGGAACTAAAGGGTGGGGGGTGGAGGGAGAGCAAAGAAACAACTTGAGGCTCACTTGCAAGGCAGGACCGAAAACAAACAGACCAAACAACTTTTTGGAGCACGGCTCCGGTTCAGTCCAAGTTCTTAAAGTACTAATAAGTTTGTGCAACACGATTATAGCTCTTACCCTGCCCACTGCGGCAATTAAGGAACTGAGGAAGTGGACCCTCCTCGGGCTGGAGGCCCGAAAGGGCAGGAAGTGGAAGCAGAGGCCATTTGTGGGAAAAGGGAAGGAACGGCGAAAAGGGAGAGGCTGGGGCGCCGCCCCCATTTCCTCAGCCCCGGGCCGGTCTCGGTGGCTTTCTCCAGGGGACCTGCCCGGGGCCGAAAGCGGCCGGCAACCCGGCGTCGCCCTCCACAGCCTGCACGCCGAGCGCGGGAGCAGGCGGCCACCGAGCGCGGGGCGGTGCACCCCACCTCCCCAGCCCGCGCCCCACCCCGCCCGGAGCGGGCCTGTCCGGGCGCGGGCACTCTTACCTGGGACCCCTCCCGCGCCGCCTCGGCCGTCCGCACCGGTCCCGCGGCTCTTAAACCTGCCCCGCCCTCTCCTTCGCCTCCTCCCGGGGCCGGACCCCAGCAGTCCCCGGCCGATTTGTCATTGAGCAGCCCGGGCTCGCTTCCCCACCCCCCGAGCGCGCCCCCGGCGTCGCCTAGGCAACCCCGCCTCCCGGGAGAGCGCACTTTCCTTCCGCTCCCGCCCTCCCCATGGAGGCCACGCCTATTGAGGACCTTTTAGTCAATCCGAAGTGAGGCAGGGAGACTGGGGCGGAGGCTCTGCCAGTGAGAAGCCGCCGCAGGCCGGAGGGGCGGGCCCCGCACGCCGGTCCCGCCCACCTCCGCTTCCTCCCCCTTCCCGAGACCGGACTCGCTGCGCGTGACCGCTGCGGCAGTGGGGGAGTCGCGCTGGTGCGGGGACTCTGGGCGTGGGCGGGTGGACGGCGCGCCAGTGCTGGATTTGGGTCAGAGCGAGGCCAAAGTAGTGGAAAGCAAAAGGGAGCCGCAGACCGATAATAGGAAAACCAAAATTACGAGGTGGCGCGGGCGTGTCCCGGGAGCCTGGCGGCTGTCGGACGCCGCCGGGGTTGGGGGGGGGGGGGGACCTGAGGCGGCGGGACTTCCGCCTGCTGCCAACTCGCTCGGCTAGATGGCATCCCATTAGCAGTAACGGAGTTACTTGACCAGTGCCTAGCAGTAACGATCCAGATCACATACAAGGGGGAAATCCTAATCCCAGGTTCCTTGAGGCAGGAAGGGCAGTATAGGTAAGCTCATGGACAGGTTTTCCTCCCACAACCTGCCCCCATCATTGTCCTCCAAATCCAGGGAACTTGTCATTTTCTGTCCAAATAAGGCTTCACCTGGGGTTGGTTTTCCTAACGTCCCTCCCTAGAGCTGAATCCTCTCCAATCCCCTTCAGCAGGATTTGTGGCCCCACTGACCCTTAGACAAACCGCATGGGCGGTCACACTGTATCACAATGGTCTAAATGCTGCCTCTCTAATCTCTAGGGATGGAAATTCTCGTGTTCAAGTTGATATGCACAGCACCTAGCTAATTCTTTCCTTGTTAATAATTATACGTTAGGATGCATGTGTATTATATGAGAGGCTTTGTGCCTTGATTAGATGCTATGTAAAAGCAACTAACAGACCTAGGCCCCCCCACCAGTAGCTGAACCAAAAAGCACAGAAGTTTTACCTTAGTCTACAATAGTAGGCTTAACAAAGAGCATGTAACTGGAAGAGTATCCTAGTGTTGGACTACCTTAAATTTTCTATTTTATCTTTCTCGTACACATTAAAGACTTACTGCGTGCTCAGTTTATGGCAGAAATGCTGCTGGGTACTGTAAGGGAAAAGGGGAAGACGTGTCTTCAAACAGAAGTTCTCTAGTATATAACCTGGAAAGAGACTCAGTCCCAAACCTCTTCTTACGGAGTAATGATCAAGGGCACAGGTTTGCAATCAGGAAGCCAGCTGAGGTTCAAAGGAGGACTCTACCATATAACTAGCAGTGACCTCAGGAAGTTACTTAACCTCTGTGGGCCTCAGTATCCCCAGCTGCCCAATAGGAGCACTACGTCTACTAGGAACTGGGGCGTACTACGATCTTGGTGAGTGCTCAAGAAATGTCAGCTTAAAGAGCGATTGCCACCAGAGGCCACGATGTACACTCAACCCAGGGACAGCATTTCCTCCCAAGGCCCATGATATGGGGGAGCACAACGTCCAGCATTGTGCAGCCAATGCTGTGTGCAGCGCCGTTGTAAGGAGCAGCTGTCCTCATGCCATTTTATCCAGGACATTTAGATAGAAGAGCTGCCTACAGCATCCTGCCCGAGCGAAATGAATAGTTCAGGGAACAAGATCAAGGTCATGGACAGACCAGGATTTTCCCATCCCTACACCCACAGCAATAATGGGAGATTTTCTCACCTTTTCTGGGGTGCATAACTGCCATTCCTTTGTATTAGTAATGGGGTGTAATGCAGGATGGACCATCTCTCAACCCCTAACCGCCTGGCTACCCGCCTCAGCCTCGGTACTCTGGGATTCTGGACTCTACCAGGAGGATCCGCTGTTCAGCTCCTGGAGACGCCAGGCGCTTGCTGAGTGTGGTAGGTTCAGAGGTTAATGGTAGGACTCCTTTGGAGAGGCTGTCCGCCGGCGCAGGAAAGCGCCCCACCAGAGAAAGAACATTAGCAGACCCCGGCTGCGGCTGCTTTTAAAATGGCTCATATCAGTCCTCGGGGTGCTCTTGTCCGCTGAGCTGCTCTGGAGGGAACTCTGCCTCCCAGCAGAGCCAGGGGCCTGAGCAACAGGAATACAAGTTCGCCAGCAGGTCCTGCAAGGTCCCGCTAACACTTTGCAGTTGTGGAAAGAATATTCTAGACTCCCCTCCTTCAAAAGTATTTACTGAGTATTGTGTGAGTCTTTAGTGCTATTTAATGAATATTTTCACTCTATCTCCTGGGCCCTGAAATAGGATGGAACTTTCTAGCTCTCTGTGTGGGGCGAGGCTGTGTGACTAGCTCCAACCAATGACCTGTGAGTGGAAGGGACATATAAATAATTGGGGGGGCCAGAGAACTTATTTGCCAATGCGAGACCCTCCATGCCTCTTGTATCATGGTGTGGCCACTGGGGCTGTTTCGGTGATGGCTGGGACCCTCCCGTATCCACAGCGCTCCCCCTGCCAACCCGTGCTGGACATTTAGCTCGACTGAGAAACAAACCTCTGTGGTTCGAGGGCACTAAGGAGAGGGGAAGGAGAGGGGACTATCTCAGGCAGAGGAACAAGCATGCACTGAGTCCAAAGGCAGAAAGAGGCTTGGTCCTCTCAAGGACAGACAGGAGACCAGGAGACCTGGGGGGAGCGCGGTGAGCAGGGGCGGTGAGGCCACACCGGGACTGCGAGGGAGGGGGGGGGGCCAGCTCAGGTGGGGGCTCCTAGGTGATGATAAGGAGATTGGAATTTACTCCAGGTGTGACGGGGAGCTACTGGGGACATTGGAGCAAGGAGGGTGATGTGTTTGATTCAGATTTTTAAAAAAACCACTCTGGCTGCTGTGCGGCAAATGGGCTGTGAGGGACAGATGTGAAAATGGAGGTGAGGAGGCTGGGGCAGGAGCCCAAGTGAAGGGGATCCGCAGGAGCAGAGGCTAGAAGGGGACTCTGCCCTCTGATAACAGGAGATGTAGGGAGATTGCAGGGGGAAGGGAGCAAGAGAGCTGATGACTAAACCAGGGCTCTCTTCTGCCAAATCCCAGAGGAAACAGGGGCAAGTTGGAAGCCAGGCCTCCCAGCGGTGCTCTGACCCCAGGAAGATAGTGCTCCAAAGCCAGAAACAGGGAAGAGTGTGGGGCAGACAGCTGACCAATTTCCTAGGACATGGGCTCGCATCAGAGACTTGTTCCCATGAGCCTGCGGTGTTTTCTATGGTATTGTATTACCAGCCAGCCTCTGACAAGATCCAACATTCCCGTGGGCATTTGACGCTTGGAGTCCGCCTGGAAAAGAAAGGGTGCTACCAATCTATGGATGGAAGAACAAAAACCATTCTTGCCTACACAATGTTATAAATATACTACAAATAGCAAAACTAAGGGTGCTTGGGTGGCTCAGTTAAGCGTCCCACTCTTAATTTCAGCTCAAGTCATGATCTCATGGTCATGGGATTGAGCCCCTCATCAGGCTCCACGCTCAGTAGGGAGTCTGCTTGAGATTCTCTCTTTCCCTCTGCCCCTACCCCCACTCACATGCCTGCTTTCTCTCTCTCTCTCTCTCCATATATATATATATATATCAAATAAATAAATAAATCTTTTTTAAAAAAAATGCACCACTAGATAGAGTTCACCTTCAGCACTTGGGTCATCTTTCTTTCTTTCTTTTTTTCTTTCTAAGATTTTATTTATTCATTTTTCAGAGACAGAGAGAGCACAAGCAGGGGAAGCAACAGGCAGAAGGAAAATCAGGCTCCCCACTGAGCAAGGAGCCCCATGCAGGACTCAATCTCAGGACCCCAGGACCATGACCTGAGCCAAAGGCAGACACTCTGCTGACTGAGCTACATGGACATCCCCTGGGTCATCTTTCTATTCTGTTTCTTCACCCCTCCATGCCCACACCTCCCCACTTCCTGTGACCCATCCTAAGGAGTGGGTCTCACAGCCTCATTCACACTCAGGACTAAATGACTAATGACAGCTCAGTAGGTGCCTACTTCTTCTTAGACTTTTGGATTATCCGGTTGATCAAAACCTAAGGCCAGGGCAAGTCTTCATGAGAGGCCTGGAGATCTTTAATTCACAGTGACTGGAATGGAATGATTTACCATTCCGCAGGAAAAGGATCAGATTCCCAAGTCCTCATCCAAGGCTCCAGATAAGGGCAACACAGGATTAGAATCCTCTCCAAAGCCTGGGTACTGTCCCCAAGCTCTCCTATCTTGCAGCTATTTGCTGGTAGCGACCAAGAAAAGTCCCCGACGTTTACTTATTCCCAAACATGCCCGAACTCTTGCCTTTGTTGCCCAGACTAGGTATTGCCACTATAAAAGACTTACGAGGAGGCTGAAGCCTCTTTTCCTCATGGCCGTCCTTCTCTGTGGTCGTTGCGGCCCCAACCAGCCCCAGGATCGAGCCAAATGTTCCCGTGAATGGCCTCCTGGTAAGGCAGAGGCCCAATAACCAGCTAGAGAATGAGCTTTCATCTTCCAAAAGAAATTCATCGACTTGGGAAACATGTTTTAAAAAATGACTCATTTCTATCCTAAATTACTGAATTAGCTAGATTTATCTTTCTGCCATCATCGCTTACAAAGAACGATCTCCCCAAAATGAAGTCAAATCTGCCTTGTCATTAAATACTAAGTCTTCTTCATCATCGCTAATCCCCACTACTAGCCAGCTCATGTTCTCCCCTCCCTTCCATCTTTGTGGAGACTCGGTGATCAACCAATCAACCGCCACAGATCTGGTACTGGGAACCAGATCAGAGCCCCCGAGGGAAAGGGGTACGCATAAAGCCCCCTTGCACAATCTGGGCAGGTGACAATCCCAGTCTTGGCACTTAGGGCCAGAAGCTGCAGGAAGCAATTTACTCTCCAGGTAGCTGTGCAGAACAGACCCTGCAGCTGAATGGGAAAGCTGGGCTGGCCAGAGGTCGAAATTCTGCACTCTACCCCTCTGTCTCTCTCCTGCCTGCCCTCACCTCCCAGATGGAGGAGGAGAGGCCCAGAGCTCAGGAGGGATATGTTTGCGGCAGGGGAGACTTGTGGAAAGCTTCTCAAAAAGACCAAGGTCCACCCTCCTCCTGAGCTGCTCAGGCTGGCGGGGCCCTCGGTCCTGTGCCCAGCCCTTTATAATGTCCTCATGGCCCTTTATGGCCACATCGTCTAAGAGGGAGCTGTGAGTTCCTATCTACAGATAGGTCAGCGAGGTTGATAAGCAGCTAAGTCCTCAAACTAGCTGAGCCTGACAATAAAATCCACACTCTGTAGCACAATCTCTACCACGTTCCCACCTACAGGTGCATTTGTGACCTCAGACAAGATACCGCACCTCTCTGACCTCAGTTTTCTTTGACGGTCAGTCTCAAGCCTGCCCTGAGCACCTGAGATGGCAGGAGCTGGGCCAGGCACCAGCTGTCTGGGGCCTCTAGGGTCTGTGCCCTAATGCCTCCCGAGTGGTCACCTGGATAAGATGAGGCCACACCTTGGGAGAACCAGCTTAGCTCCTGACTGTTGAGGTTCCACAGGACTCCTGGCCCATCTGTGTTCCTACCCCTTTTCCTCACAGCCTGAAGCCATCTTCAGGGACTTCCCCCCAGAGGAGTGGTTGTTATGTAAAGGGCAAGGCTGAAAATCACCTGATGCTTAAACATAGGAGATTGGGATTTACACTTAACAAAGAATTATAGCTGATGGCTATTGAAAAGAATTTTAAAATGTGCCCACTCACATTTTTAAATTCTTTTCATCCCTCCTAGTAGCTGAGGTGTTATACATCAAAATGTTTGCTACAGTGGCCCATAGTAATCCTCAACAAACACTTGTTATGGATGGATGGGTGAGTGGATGGATAGATGGATGGATGGATGGACTGGATGGATTTTGGATGGATTGAATGGGTGAGTGGATGAATGGAGGGATGAGTGGATGGATGAATGGATGAGTGGATGAATGGAATAGATGAATGAGTGGATAGATGGACGGACAGATGGATGGATGATGGATGGATGGATGGATGAATGGTTGGATGGATTGGATGGGTGAGTGGATAGATGGATAGATGAGTCGGTGGATGGGTGGATGGATGGATGGATGGATGAGTAGATGGATGAATGGATGAGTGGATACATGGATGGAGTGGGTGGATGGATGGATGGATGGATGGATGGATAGGGATGGATAGGTGGATGGATAGAGATGGATGGGTGGTTGGTTGGATGGACTGGATGGATTTTGGATGGACTGAATGGGTGAGTGGATGGATGAATGGATGAGTGGATGAATGGATGAATGGAATAGATGAATGAGTGGATGGATGGACGGACAGACGGATGGATGATGGGTGGATGGATGGATGGATGGATGGTTGGATGGATTGGATGGGTGAGTGGATAGATGGATAGATGAGTCAGTGGATGGGTAGATGGATGGATGGATGGATGAGTAGATGGATGAATGGATGAGTGGATACATGGATGGAGTGGATACATGGATGGAGTGGATGGATGGATGGATGGATGGATTGGATGGGTGAGTGGATAGATGGATAGATGAGTCAGTGGATGGGTGGATGGATGGATGGATGGATGGATGGATGGATAGAGATGGATGGGTGGTTGGTTGGATGGATGGATGGATGAGGGAACAGCTGGAGAAAGTTTGATTGGGAGGCTCAAAGACAAGGGCATGCTTTTCATGAGTAGGGACCCTGGTAAGGTAGGAATGGGATGGTATACATAGGAGAGGGAACTTGGCAGCTGAAGGGCTGAGGATCTGGGCAATATAGGTAGGTGTTGGGAAAGGCATACACAGAGAATAGCATGCCACACCTGGAACACAGACCCCAACATGTTGGCAGTGCTAGTCTCCCACAGCAGGCTCTGCCCGGCACACAGAGCAGTGTCAGGAACATTGTAGGTGTTACTCACACCTGCCAATTAGGGCCCCTGCTCTCTGCCTGGTCACTCACACTGCGTAGAGGACCGACTGAGGCTGCCCCATTTTTTTAGTAAAGTTGTGACAGGCCTGGTCTGGTATTCAGTGACCAATATCTGAGGCAGTCTTGGCCTCTGCCTGAGACCATGGACATCCAGAGTGTCCACCCCGCTGCCACAAAGCCCCAAGACTAGGCATTGTCACCTCAAGTATAAATGCAATAGGAGGGCAGATTTACACTACAAATCATTCATTGTTGACCTGAAATGCAAATTGAACTGGGCATCCTGTATTTTTATTTGCAAAATCTGACAACCCTACCCAAGCCCAGGGATCTCTGGATGGGCAAATCTCAGTGGTCCTTCCCCATCATTTCCTGCAGTCTTCCTCCTAAGGAAGCACACCCCGCCCCACCCCGGTCCTGCTCCCATTCATTCCCTTGGTGTACAACGACTGAGTACCTCTTCCAGGCAGGAGTGACAGTGGCAGATCAGCCATGACCTCAAGCTTTATCCAATCTCACCCCACCTTTTACAAAGCCTCCTCGATGACTCAGGCTTCTCTGATCTGTCTGTACTTTTTCACAACTAATCACACCGCTCATCTGCTCATCTGTTCTGCTGTCTGATGGATGTGAGGGGCCCCCAACTGAAATCCTAAGACCCCAGCTCTTAGAGCTACACTATGACAGAACTATTGGCTCAAACAGAAAGATGGCTGAAATCCTGGCCTGGCTACCTCCCGGCTGGGGGCCTGGGGTGAGACTTGTTGTCATCATGCCTCTAAGCCTCAGTTTCGTTGTCTGCAAGGAGAGAGCTGTCCCATGGAGGATGGTGGGGGGGATTCAAGAACACAATGCAAAGCCCTTGGTGCCAATCTGGACTGTAGAAGTTCCCTGTATCTCACTTTGCTTTGAGTTGTGGTAAAATGTGCAGAATTTAAAGTTCGTCACCCGATCGTGTTTAAGCATACAGTTCAGGGGCTTAAAGCCCGTTCACCTTGTTGCACTACCACCAGCCATCCCCAGAGCTCCTTTCATCCTGCAAAACTGAAACCTGCCCTCATTACACACTGCCCCCCCACCCCCGCCGGCACCGGCAACCGCCATTCTCCTTTCTGTGTCCACGACTTCGACCACTCTAAGTACCTCCTCCAAGTGCGAGCGTACAGCATTTTCATTGTTGTAGCAACTAGCTCATTTCATGTAGCATAACGTCCTCAAGGTTCAACCATGTTGTGGTAGGTGTCAGAATTTCCTTCCTTTTTTTAAGGATGAATAATGTGCCATTATGTGTCTACACCATGTCTTGCTTCTCCATTCATCCGTCAGTGGATGCTTGGGCTGCTTCCAACTTTAGGGCACAAGGGTTTCCATTTCTTCACATCCTCCCCAACACTCGCTTTCTGTTCTCTGATAGTACCTGCCCCCGCTGGGGGTGAAGTGGCCGTTTCCTCTCTCTGGGGACCCGGTTCCCCGCAGGCACTCCACGGATGTCCGTCCTGTGGACGGGATTCTGTCCTGAGCTTTCCCCGCTGGTCCCTCAGTTCCCTGGGATGCAAACAGGGGCTGTTTCTCCGCCTGTGGGGGACCTCAGGCCCCTTGACTCTGGGGACTTACACAGAGCTAGAGCCACATCGGTCTGCTTTCTGGGGTAGCCTCGAGGAGTGAGGAGGGAGGGCGAGTGCCCGGTGCGGGGTCCTCACCACGGCGTAAGCACAGCCCCACGGCTCCGAATGCCTGTGCTGCCCAGCGACCACGCGCCCTATCAGCTCTGACCGGGCCGAATACAAGTACAGCCCTGTCGTTGTGCCCTGGGGCTGCTGATTCCTTTCCAGCTTTCGCTACTGACTTTGCTCCTGTTCCCCGATACCAGCAGAGAGGCGCCGACCCAACGGCGGAGTGGGTGGTAGTCTGAAGTCCCACCAGCGGGGCCTCATCTCCAAGTCCCCAACACTCCGATGGGGGAAGCCGACCTCTCACTGACTCAGCAGCACACAGGGGAGAAGGCTCCGGCAAGGAGGCTGCGATGTGAAAACGGTAAACTCCGATGAGAAATGGTAAGCTCAGATCTCTGGAATGATCTAGAATGAGACGAAGGATGGCAGACCCGTGGATAGGCTGCTGTTCCTCCCTTCGAGGGGAAGGTTTTAACATGGCTTTGGAGTCAGAGACTTGGTTGGGTTCAAATCACAGCTCCACCAACACAAGCTGTGTGACCTCACACAAGCTCTTAACCTCTCTGAGTACTTCTAGGCACATGAGGACATAACACCCGAACCCCAGGGCTGCCCTGTGACTTTTCAGAGCAATCTGGGTCCTCCTTACTGCACCCAGGACATCACACCTACCAGACTGCCACTAATTAATTCAGACTCTCTGCTCTGCCCACCCCTCCCCCCTTCTCCACCCCTCCCCCCCCAGCTGCTCCAATTCCATACATATTGAAACCATCTGTCAAAACAAAACATGAAATTCAAGGACAACAGCCTTCCTTTTTCTGACATGATCTGGCTTGTTCTTAAGGGAAAAAACAGACCCTCTGCGGCCCCAGCTCCACACCATCCTTTGTGTTTGGGCTTCTAGGGAAACAGCAGTCTGCCAGTGGTTTCCTCCCAGGACCTCCCTCCCTCCGAAATTCCCCAGCGGCTGCCAAGCCCACCGATAAGAAAAGTGAGCAATTTCCAGAAAGAGGCCAGCACATTTCAGAGATGTGGAGCAGAGGCAACGCCTCTCCGGCATCGCCCACCCCACCCCAGCTTCCCCATGCACAGTCATGGTCACCTGGCCACACTCGCAAAGGCACGGGACCTGCCGGAATGCAGCGAAGGTGTGGGACAAGTCAACCCTGAGGAGGGTTGAGATGATCACCATGGCTTGTCGCTCCTGCCTCTGCCCCCAAATCCTGGACACTCAGGCTGTGGCAGGAGGAAGGTGCACTGTGCCCCCACAACACACTCAGACTGTGGCAGGAGGGAGGTGCACTGTGCCCCACAACACTTGGAACTTGGAGGGACAGAGACTCCGGCATCCAATGCACATGCACTTAGCCATGGCTTACGGATCACAGACCAGCTGCCGGCACTGTCCTGGGTACTAGGGGACATGAGTGAGCCCAACAGGGCTTCTGGGCCCAGGGACAGGAGCCCCCCCTCCAACCTTCCCCACCCCCATATTGCTGGTGTTCAAGCTTCTGCACACACCACCCGCTGGAAACCTCCTCCCCCGAGAGAGCAGAGAAGACAGCACAAACCCCAAGCGGAGAGCAAAGTCCTGGAAGGAGAAACCGCCCAGCCAAAGACAAACAGGGAGTTCAGCACACAAGGCGATTACAACGATGAAAGCAAGGAAGTGGGATGCACCGGGGAATGAATTCTGGGAAGGAAGGACCCATCCCATCTTCCTTACCCAGGTCAAGCTCAAGACAACTCCAAAGAGCAAATCCAAATTTTCTGCTTTTTACTCCAGGAAGAGCAAGAGAAGACTGTGGGGCCAGGCCCAGGGCCTCTGACTGCGCCTGAGTTGGGCACCCACTGGCAGCCTCCCCGGGGTCAGTAGCCTCTCTCCACTTCCTGCCCCCCAGGTCTGCCTCTCCCGAACACCTCGGCACAGTCAGGACGGGCGTGGTCCCTTAGCGCCTTCGGGACTTCTCTGCCTCTGCCTGCTACGAAGTCCAGGCTCCCAGCCACAAAGTCTCCTTCCTCCCCACTGCTCCCCAGAAGGTACCCCACAATCATTCACACCCTCCTCCTTCTGCCCCACTGCCTTCCCTCACTCCCTCTCCCCTGCGGCTCTCCAGCGTCTCTCCGCCTCCTCCAAACTCAGCTCCCCTCCCACCACACCTCCTCCAGAGAAGCCAGGTTTCCCTCCGATGGCCTTCTGTCCCCCCACCCCGAGAGGCTGGGGACTTCAGTCTTCTGTCTGTATCCTGGTGCCTGGCACAGAGCAGGAAAAAACAGAAGCATTTATTGAGTACCTACTGTGTGCAGGCCACTTTCACAAAAGCCATCTCAAATAACGTTCTCAACAAAGCCATGACGTGGTACTGTTTCAGTTTATGGAGAAGGACACTGGGACCTCAGAAGAGAGGACCTCAGAGCAAAAGTCATCACAGTAGAGTGGAGTAGGCAGCCAGCTGTGTCCAGAGGGAGGGAGAGCTTGAACTGGGCTCAAAAAATGAAAAGGATTCTGACAAACCCAAAGGAGGGAGGGGGAGAAGAGGGACACGTTCAAGGCGGGGGCCACTGAGAGAAACAAGGGCGGGGGGGCGGGGGGAAGCCCGAGAGGCGACTGGCCAGGCAGCACAGGACTGTTTCATACATCCGGGATACAGTTAGAGAAGTCGGAGCGGAAAGCCTGGAACGGCGAGCTCACTCGCTGCCCATGGAAACGGGGGAGCTTCTGAGTAAGTGCCGGCAGTGTTTCCAAGAAGGGGGATCCTGGTTGACCACCCCCAGATACAAAGCCCTTCCCGGGAGGTTGAGAGACCCTCAAGTCTCAGCCTGCAGAAACGGCTCTGGGAGGCAACCCGCGGTCCCAGTCGCCACCTGCCATGACTCACCTCCCCTCCTCCCAGGGGCCCTCCCATGTGGGCAATCCTGAGCTCAACTCCCCTCAGCCCTTGCCCCGATTACTACATGACTGAGGTCAGCCTTCCCTAGGGAAGTGAGCACGCACGTTGTGCGTGTGTGGGTGCAACTGCACTCAGGCTCCTGCCCCAGTCCACAGGAGGTGGGGCCCGTCTGACTCTGTCTCTGAGACCCGCCCAACCTCTGCATACAGCTCTGGCTCCCAGCTAGCTCAGCTCCCGGACGGGCTGCAGCAGAAGCGCCTGGAGCCCCACCGGCTGGCATGGGGGAGGGCACGTGTCTGTTGGATCTGGAGAATGGCACAGAAGTCATCAGGAGAACCGGGACCACTAGCCCAGGGACAGCCGGGCGCACCTGTCTCACTCAGGCTGCCAAGCCCACTCAAAGGAAAAACTCCTAACAGGAGGAGGAAGGTCCCAGATGGTTACTCTTTGGAGGGAACCCCCAACTCACACTCCCTGCACATGTTCCAGAATGATCAGTGACCGTGTGGTTAGTTCTAGCCTCCCTGGTCCCAGATCAGCCGCAGGGGCCCTGTGTACACCAGGCCCTCTGTCTGTAAGGTGGCCAGGTGGAAAGCTCACTACTGCCCCCCCCATACTCCAGGTGCTTGTCGAACCTCAGCCCTCAAATGGACCACGTGATAAGCATCCTTGGAACTGCCCGTGGGCTTGGCATGCAAGGGAAGTGGGTCTGGGGGAACTGAGGAAGACACAAGCGCCCTTGCCCTGGAGACGCCCCCACTGCTCTCCGGAGGGGGGACATGGCTCAGCGGGGCAGGAAGCATCACAGGGGGTCCCATCCTACTTGGCAGCGGCCAGCCCTGAACCATAGTCACGACACACACCCGGGCTGGCCCTTCTTTCTTGAGCGATTGAAGATTTGGCCAAACCACCAGTCAGACAGACTTTCCCCCAAGCCCCGCGTTAATTGGGTTTTGGATTCCACCACCCGCTGCCGAGCTGGAGCTCCTGGGTGTCCCACGGCGGCTCAGTGTGGAGGCCATGACCCTGAAGCCAAAGCTGGCAGGCACCTGGGCTCTGCTTGTTTGCACAGCGAGCCGGGGAAAGCAGCTCTGGGGGCCGGGCCCAAGGTGCCCCAGCTGGTGGGCTTCCAAGCTCGGGGAGGGCCCCTGGCACAGGTGCTGGGCCGGCCACTAATGAGCAGCTGTGTTCTGGGCCATCTGAGTTGGGTTGTCTTCCTGGGGGGCAGCTGCACCTGGGCGGCGAGAGCCCAAAGCTATCTGCCTTGTACCCTCTACCCTCCTCCCGGGATGAGCCAGCTCAGCCTGGCCTCGTGGACCACCTGTCCTTTCGGTTCCAGCCTGGCAGAACCCAGCCAGGGAAGGCAAAGCCGCCGGCTGCTCCTTCTCCCTCCCTCCCTCTCTGACGTTCCTCGGGAAGTAGGAGGTGGTCAGAGATCTTAGTTATTCCTACACCATGCTTGGAACATAGTAAGTGCTCAATAACTACTACTTTCTCCTCCAGGGGTGAGGAGGGGCCCCGCACACCGATGTTTCAGAGCTGGGCTCTGGAGTCAGACCACCCGTGCGCTCTGGCCCTGGGCTTTCTCGTGACCACCCACTGTGAGCATCGACCGCAAGGGTGCCCGGCCCAGGATGTGTGCCATATAAGCAGTTGATATTGTTTACCTTTTTAAAAAAGATTTTATTTATTTGAGAGAGAGAAATTGCACAAGCAGGGGGAGGAGGAGGGAGCAGAGGGAGAAGCAGACTCTCCAAGTAGCAGGGAGCCTGATGCTGGTCTCGGTTCCAGATTCCAGGAATCATGACCTGAGCCAAAGGTAGATGCTTAACCAACTGAGCCATCCAGATGCCCCCGATAATATTTATCTTCAGAGAAGAATCCAGCTGTGTCCAAATGAGAGCCTGAAATGAAATAAAAGCCCGCATCCCGTCACTGGGGATAACCCTTGGGTCCCTACCCTAACCAATGCTTCTTTCTCGCATATGCCACCTGGAGATGGGGTCCTAGGCTCTGAGCCCCACTACCACCTCCCTTGCGAACCATGCAGAAAACCCCTCTGTCTCACAATGGGGCTGGCTTTCACCATAGACCAAGTAGAAAGTAACTTTTCCCACCAAAGAGGCAATCTAATCAGTCTCTCTTCTCCAAAGCTACACACAGAATGCTTGCTGATCATGACAGAGGTTAGAATATGGCTTCTGGAAGAGCTCCTTCTCATCCGAGAGAGAGAGGGATCCGGTTGGTAAAGACGCTGATAGGCAGCATTGCCCAGAATCCATCGAAGGGAATCAGTGGATAAAGATTGAGACAGCAAGACTGCTATAAAAGTCACCGCCTTTCTAAACAGGAGAGCGGTTGACAGTCATGGGCCTGCGCCTCACCAAGCCTGCACTCGGCCAACCCCGCAGCAGCCCTCCAGGGTGGGCTCGATCGACACCGCCTTTTATAGGAAGGGAAAAGATGGGTGCGACGGCTAAGCTGTTTATCCAAGACCTTGTAGCTGGGGAGCAGCAAGGGTATGCTCCAGACCAGGGCTGCCTTGCCTAAAACCCAGGCTTTGAATCACAACTCTAGGGGCGCCTGTCCTCTCCCCCTCGGTCCCCATGTTCAGGTGGGGGGATGAAGTAATGAACTGATGACTGCATCCAGATTTCCCCGGCGAAATGTGGATTTCAATGGTGTAAGGCTGCAAGGGAAGAAGAAAAACCAGCTGCTCGGGAGTGCGTCACCTCTTTGCCTCCCGGTCACCCGCACTGGCCTCACCCATCTCGCGGCCCTGAGTGGCTGTGACCTGCGATGGGCCTGAAAGGCCTCACCGACACCCCAGGCTCTGGGGGTGGGACCAAGTCCCTTCCCGGCACGTCTGTGAAATCCTGCGCACTGACTAAATTATCTCAGACAACGTGTTCTTACCCACCCACCCCTCTGTTCACCCAACATCATTTCTTAATGGTTAGAAACCAGCTATTTATGAAATAATTATTTAAAAACAACTTGGAAGCAGCTGTTGGGCAAACATCCTCTGAGGGTTTCTCCTAGGTGAATTACCAAGCTGAGCAGTACCGTGAGACGTCAGACCACTTACTCCTTGTCCTACTGTGGAGATGAGGTGGTGGAGTCCAGGGGCCTGGGTTCAAATCTTGACCGTGTGCTGGCTCTCCATTGGCCGAGCCCCCTTCCGAGGTGTCCTCGACCAGTACACCTTGTCGCATGAAGGGCCGCTCTTCTCTCTTACCGCGCCCTTGCCATCATCATTCTTCACAACAGTGAAAATAGTTCTCTTGCTTCGTCCTTTGGAAGCCCCTTTTTGCCGGAAAGGGCAAATTGGACCCTCTACTTCAAAATGTGTTCTTGGTAATTAAAATGTGTTCCTGGTAATTAAAAACAAAAATCCTAGATGTTCTTTGCACCTCTGCTCCCCACGCACCCCAACCGCCCCCCATATAATTGATGACATTCCCTTTTGCCGACCCATCTGCCGCTGTGGTACTAATGGCCATAAACCATCTTTGCTGAGTTTTTTTAATTGCTTACTTAGAAACTGTAAAGTAAAACCTCTCTCTTTAATAGGCCTGCCCCCCGCGCTGTAAAAAACACTTGGAGTTCAACCAATTACCTGTCTTCGTGGGAGGAAATCTGCTAAGGCTGGATTTGTAATAGGAATTCACTACACGAACAGTAACTCATCAAGGCTCCTTGGATAAAACTGGGAAGTTTATAGCCACTTGGGGGCAATTTGGAAAGATCCTCAGCAATGCTAAATAATGTTTATGTTCTTAGAGGAGAAAAATCGAAGACCAGCAGGAACTGTGCAAAATTTCATTTTCTTTCTTAGGGAGGGAGCTGCTGCTCCATGAGAAGGGCTGTTTGGTCTAGGTTTCCTTTTGTTTGTAAGATTTTATTTATTTGGTAGAGGGAGAGAGAGCCAGAACAAGCAGGGGAAGCAGCAGGCAGAGGGAGAAGCAGACTCCGTGCCAAGCAGGGAGCCCGATGCAGGACTCGATCCCAGGACTCCGGGATCATGACCTGAGCTGAAGGCAGTCACTTAACAGACTGAGCCACCCAGGCGCCCCCTTGGTCTGAGTTTTAACCTGTGAAGTATCTCTAGCCTCGGAGGTGTATTTCCACTGTATATTCAGCTGATCGGTGGTGAGAAAGCATCCGAGGTCTCCCAGGTGAGCTCGTGTTCTCCCCTTGCCGACAATGTCCAAAGCAAGGCACTGGACAGGGCTCAAGACTTATTTCTACACTGGCCCTGAACTGTGGTTCTGTGGCATGAGCTGCATCAGAACCTCCCTATCTCGGATGAAAGCAGATGAGCTCTGGCCCAGACATACAGACATGAGACCCCAGGCGGCTCAGGGCGTTTGATGAAGGATAGAAACACAGACCTAAGGGCTGAAAAGTCTTTTTGGGGTGTGGGGAGCACCTGGCTGCATACTGGTATCATCTAGGGGAGCCTTAAAGAAATTTGGATTCCAGGGCCCACCCTCCAGGCATCTGATGTGGTGAGCCTGGGTGGAGGCCCAGGGGATCTGCCCTTGGAGACCATGGCCCCACCAGGCCCCCGTAATCTATAAAGCAGAACCAGGCTCAGGGAGAAGCAAATCAGATGTCAGTCACTCGAGTTATTTATTTTAGTTATATAAGCTCACCTTTATTTTTTATTTATTTAAAAAATTTTTTTAGTTTAATCTCTATACCCAACTTGGGACTCAAACTCATGACCCCAAGATCAAGAATCGCACAGCCCTCTGACTGAGCCAGCCATGAGCCCCAGTTCACCTTCAGTTAGAGGTCACCTGACTCTAACAGGGATCTGAGAATGGCCCCACCCCTTGCCGGGCGTTCTGCCCTCCAGTGGCTGCATGAGGGTTTGGGGGGGCACAGGGGGCAGAGGACTGTGCTCAGACGTTAATCATCTCCTAAACGTGCCCGGCCCTATGTCTCTACTATCTCCCCTCCGTCCTGTGAAGCAGGTGTTATTATCCCCACTTTACAGATGAGAAAAACTTAGGCTCAGAGAGGCTGAGTCATTGGGTCAAAGACACACAGCCCATTAAACAACAGAGCTGGGGTCTGAATCCAGGTGGTCCTTCTATGGCTCATGCTGGCGTGGCCTCAGGAGTCCAGCAAGCGGTTAGATGAGATCAGAGAGGTAAGTGCAGGTGGGTCAGCCAGAGCCTGGAAGGGCATGGGAAGGCATGTGGATTCTTCCCGAGAAATGAGAAGGCACTGAAGTTTTCAGGCAGGGAGGGCACACTGTTGAGCTGTCTGTCCCCTATGTGACAGGACTGACAGCACCTTCCGGGCCAGAGCCCCAGACTGGGTGCAGGCAACTCCGGGGCCGTGCTCTGAGTGATCCCTGGAGACGTGTGTTTTCGGTGATTGCTGGCTACTTAGCACCTGTCTCTGAAAGACTGAAAGTCAGTCCATAGTGGAACTGGGATTACAATGTTACAAGTGCCCCCTCCCACCTGCAGCGAAGACATCGCTCATCCAGAACGCATTGCCTATGAATTTACAAGAAGTCCAGGGGACAGCAGGACTGAGGATGGCTGTTGTAAAACAAAGAGATCTTTCGCTGAGTACATTAATCGTGCAAATGACGCTGGAGAAGCTCACATCACACAGGCAAACTGCTTAAAATAGTTAAGTGGCACCAATGGAAATACCGACAATTGATAACTGAACTACTTACTATTTGTTCAACAGTATTCCGTAATTCAGTATTCCGTAAAACAGTATCTGTAATACCCACACATATACAAATTCAGTTTGAATTAGTGATGCTTAACTGTTTCTGAATGCCCCAAATTAAATTATCCCAGCGCTCAACTTATCAATTTGTAACATTTGGAGGTAACCAGGATCGAACTCAAAGAGACCCCTGACCCCACGTGGGCACAGGTGCACATCCCAACCAGTCCTGGTTTTTGCTGGGCTTTTCATTTTGTGCAGCTCTATACACGAGTAAGCTTCTAATATTAGCCTCTTTACCTCGTCTAACGTTAATTCTTCACCCTTACAGAGTTTTCCAGATGAAAAGCACTAGACCAGCCAGTCAGCAGAAGTGGGCTTGTACCCCAACTTGCAAAGGCACCGACCCCTTGTGTGCAAAAGCAGCACAGAAAAAAGGAAAAAAAATCCACATCTAAAAACTCTAGTCTTTATGTATAGCATATTCATTCTTTCAACCTGGCAGTTTGATTTCTGGGGATTACCGTAAAGGAATCCTCTGGATGAGAAAGCAGCTGTGTGTAGTGGAGAAGACCACAGAGCTCCTTACCTCAGGGAACAGAGATAACCGCAAGGGAACAGGTGAACACTAGACAACGCTGCACTGTAGTATCATAGAGCCATTCAAAAGAGGCTCACGGGAGGAGCCTGGGGGGCTCAGTTGGTTAAGCGCCTGCCTTCGGCTCAGCCTACCCTGGTCCTGGGATAGAGCCCCACGTCCGCAGGGAGCCTGCTTCTCCCTCCCCCCCACACCCCTGCTCGTGCTTTCTCCCTCTCTCTCCCAAATAAAATCTTAAAAAACAGATGCTCACAATGTGTTAATGGTAATCTGAGGAAATGTTTCTGATGATGGTATACCATCACATTTAAATTTAATGTAGTCTTTTCAAGTTGGCAGGCCCCCCCAGGTCACTGTCAGAAGCAGTATGAACCCAGTTCAGAAGAGGTGAATTTCAAGAGGCTGACGGCACCTGGAAAGCCATCAGTCATGCGGTACAAGATTCAGATATGTGAGAATGTGACGATAAACCAGGTTTGGATTAACTTGTTAAGCAAAAAGCAGAATAAAATGACATGGGCAATGATTTGTCTCTGCAGAGGTGACCAACTGGAAGGAAATACACTAAACTGTTAACTGTGGTTTTCTGTGCCTGTAAGACCAGAACTTTTTTTTTCTTTAAATGACAACATCTTCCTGATTTTCCTAAAGAAACCATGTGTTTAGTGACCATATAGGAAATGGAGGCGTAATAAATCAGAGTGATAGAAGTAGGGAGGGGGTGACTTTAGGTGGGGTGGTCAGGGAGGGCATCTCAGAGGAGATGACACCTGAGCAGAGAAGGAGCCAGCATGGGAGAAGCTGTAGGAACTGCTCACCGCTGCCTCCATGGCAGGATGGGGCTTGGATCACAAGGCAGATGCCTGAAACAGAACTGTTAAATGGATATAGGAATTAAGGAATAGTCGCTGACTCCCAAGGGGTCCCCAGCAGAGTCTGCAGTCTCTTCAGCGGGGCCATTCTCAGCAGACTGAGCTGATGAACAGGGCTAGGATACCAGTGGGACCAAGGGCAAGGCTGCGCAGAGAACTGTAGTCAGGGTGCAGGGCCTCAGTTTCCCCACCTGCAAAATGAGTTGAGTGACCTTGCCGCCATGGGTGCTCAAGGTCAGCTTCAGATGACGCAGTGCTTTGAAATATTGAGCCCAGTGCAAGACTGAGGGGCTTGCATGTTCTAGGAGGTCCCCGCGAGAGCCCAAAGACACCTCCCTGCAACCCCGAGACCGCTGGTTTTAGACGAGCTGTTTCGGCACAGACAGCTGACCTAGCTCCGCTCTCAGCCAGGAGAGAAGATGGCGCATCAGCTCCAGCCTTCCTGTCGGCCTGTGCTTTCCCGGGTGCGTTTACTCTGCACCGGCCAGTGCTGGATGCAGCAGATGCAGAGATGAGAGATGGGGCCGTGCCCCTGGGAGCCACACAGCGCACCCAGGGCCGCCAGATGAGCGGGGATCTCGATGCCCTGGCGTGTGACCGGCCGTGCAGCAGGGAAAACAGACCAAAGGAGGATCACTGCACCTGCTGCCCAGGCAGAAACAATAGCCGCCCATGGGGGGCCGGGGAGGCGGGCGTTGAGCATACTCTGGGTTTTCATACACTGTTTCATTCTGTCCTCACCAGCCTTGAGGTGACCACCATTTCACAGATGGGGGCCGGAGGCTCCACTGGTAGTCAAGGTCGCAGAGCGTGGAGCCGGCTGGGCAGTAACTCCTCCCTGGGCCCCGGGGATCCTGGAGTCCGTGCCCCTAGCCCCCTAGCATGCTGACAAGTGTGTGTGTGCGTGTGTTGCGGTGGGGCGGCGGGAGGAGGCAGGGGCGCAGGAGGCTCTGCAGGCAGAGCGTAGAGCCTGCTGCATTTAGGGACTGAGGGCCAAGGGGTGATGGCTGGTGCTGAGGCAGACAGAGGGCCAGGTGCACTGTGGCTTTCTCGTGATGTGAGCAAACTCACAAATCGGCCTGAAGTGAAACGCCCCTGGACTTTCTGCGCAGGTCATCCCCCTGCCCTAAGCTGCCCACTCAGAGGACATTCAGCAAGGAGCCATGGCCAAATCCTGAATCCTACCCAGGCTCTAGTTGCTCAGGGGAACTGGCCCAGTGGGACAGGGAGCGTACCCAGGTGTCGCCAGGGGCAAGCCAGGAACCCAGCATTGTCACCCCGATCTGTGTGTGGAGGGCCCTTGGGCAAGGCTCCCTGTGGCTCTCCCAGAGCAGGGGCCCCTCGTGGAGCTCAGAGGAGGAAGAGCCACGCTGGCCTGAGTGGAATTCTAAAGATGCCTCTGGCTGGCTCCATCAGAGGAGCATGCGACTCTTGATCTCAGGGTCGTGAGTTCAAGCCCCACATGGGGTGTGGAGCCTACTTGGAAAAAAAAATAAAAATAAAAATAAAGATGCCCCAGCATTCCCGTGGGTCCTCTACTCCTGCAAACACAAATCAAAGTATAGCTGTGAGGGGACTTTGCTGATGGAATCCGTGTTTAGTAATAGGTTGACCTTGAAATAGAGATATTATCCCAGTTTATCTGGCATCAGGCAATGTAATCACATGAACTCTTAAAAAGAGAAAGGGGCAGGTGCCTGGGTGGCTCAGTTGGTTGGGCACCTTCCATTGGCTCAAGTCATGATCCCAGAGTCCCGGGGATGGAGTCCCGCATCGGGCTCCCAGCTCTGCGGGGAGTCTGCTTCTCTCTGACCTTCTCCCCTCTCGTGCTCTCTCTCTGTCTCTCTCTCAAATAAGTAAAATCTTAAACACACAGAAAAGGGTGGCGGAAGAGAGATGCAGCCGAAGGGTCAGAGATCACAAAGCGTGAGAACTCCATTCACCGTGAGTGGCTCTGAAGGAGGCCACATGCCGGGAACGCAGGTGGCTGACAATGTCCCCAGCCGCGAGCTAGCGAGGGCGTGGGGGCCTCAGCTCCACACTCCACAGCAAATTCTGCCAACAAGCCTCAGAAGCAGGTTCACCTCGGAGCCTCCAGAAGAGAATGTCGCCCTGTTGGCACCATGCTTTGGGCCTTGTGAGACTCTGGCAAAGAGCCAGCCGAGCCGCCCTGTGCCCTGACTTCTGACTTACAGAAACTGTGAGATAATAACTGGGCATTTTGTAAGATGCTAAGTTTGTGGCAATTTTTTTACAATAGCATTGGAAACCAAGGACTAAGAAACACATGAGCTATCTGAGGACAGACCACCCAGGAGTGGACGGCACAGGGCACTGGGGGTGCGGGTGGTGACAGGGCAGGCCCCACACTGCTCTGAGGACAGGGAGGAAGGGAACCAGGGCCAGGAGCGGCACGGTCACCAGTAGGGCCAAATTATTCACTTATTCACTCAACCAGCCTTTCCTGGGCCCAGGCTGCGACCTACGCATTGGCTACGGTGTCTAGAACTCAAGTTTCACGAGGGCAAAGGTGGCCACACAGACTCAAGCCACTGAAATGAGACCTGTGACAGGAACAATGTCCCTGATGCTGTGGTAGGGCAGAGAAGGGTCACCCATCCCCCAGGGGCCGACAAGGTTTCCCAAGGCCTGAAGCCATCTTGGGTCTTGTCGGTCAGGAAGGAAAGAGGTTAGGTAGGCGTGGGCCACCCTGAGAAGAGAACAGCAAGGCCCTGGGATGAAGAGGTCATGCCTGGCACATTCGGGAAGGGCGGGGGATGTGGCCAGCAGGTGGGCCAGGGCAAGCTCGGGAGGGCCCTGAGTGGGGGAAGCAGAAGGCAGACTATGGGCGTGGGGGACACACATCTCAGGACTCCATTCATCCTGACTCGGGATTGGCAGGCCTGAGCTGGCTGAATGGAGCTCCCACGTGCCCGCTGTAAATGACTGCACACTTTGCTCTTTGTACCGGCCTCTCGGGTGCCTATGGCGTGACAATCCATGTTAGCTCTGAAGGTGAACATAAAGGCAAGGGCAAGGCCCCGAGAGACTGACTTCCACATCAGGGGAACAGCAGCCCTGGGAGCCCAGCCCTGAGTGCCCAAGAAAGCCAGCCGAGGGGACAGCAGGCCACATCCCTCCACCCGTGGCTTTGGCACAGAGCTGGAAACAGGCCCTGAGGTCCACCGGGAAAGAGGCAGCGGCCACACATCGCACTGTGACCGGCCACCTCTCTTCCTGGGTGAGAACCAGGCGCTATTCTTTTTTTTTTTTTTTTTTTTAAGATTTTATTTATTTATTTGACAGAGAGAGAGATCACAAGTAGGCAGAGAGGCAGACAGAGAGAGGAGGAAACAGGCTCCATGCTGAGCAGAGAGCCCGATGTGGGCCTCGATCCCAGGACCCTGAGATCACAACCTGAGCCGAAGGCAGAGGCTTTAACCCACTGAGCCAGCCAGGCGCCCATCCAGGCGCTGTTCTAAAGGAGGCGCTCTAGAGATGGGAAAACACTTCAACTCCTGTCTTGGCCACAGAATTGGCAGCAGAGACCGTGGGGTCATCTAGCTAGAGAGAGGAGGCTGGGGAGGATTTCTGACTGCTCTAACTGGGTCCCAGGGAGGTGGTTCTGTGTGACTTCCTGCTGAGCTGCCCGCAAGCCCTCCCCTCACACTCCCCAGCATGGCAATATTAATAGCTCACATTTCCTTAAGTGCAAAATGTTTTCCATGTATTGATTCATCTGATCCTCAAATAATCTTCCATGTTCTTAGCCCATTTCAGAGTTGGGACAGGTGCAAAGGCTTTGCATTTTATTTTTTATTTCTTTAATGAACTTTTTTTTTGAAATTTTATTTATTTATTTGAGAGAGAGAATGAGAGAGACAGCATGAGAGGGGGAGGGTAAGAGGGAGATGCAGACTCCCCACCAAGCAGGGAGCTTGATGAGGGACCCAATCCCAGAACCCTGGAATCATGACCTGAGCCGAAGGCAGCCGCTTAACCAACTGAGCCTCCCAGGTGCCCAAGGTTTTGCATTTTAAGTTGCTTTGGCCAGCAAATCCATTCTTAAAGGAAATAGTAAAAGAAAAACCAACATGAAAAACAGAGCCACTCCAGATGGGACAAAGGCTAGAGCCCCACTTAGCTAACATCCCCCCACAATGACTCCCAAGGGGTTCCTTAAGAACCAGGGGACCTGAAGACACATCTAGGAGGCCTGGAAGGGCTCACTTGGTTGGGATTCCCTCCCCCAGGACCACCCGATTGCCCCTAGCTGGGGTGGGAGCTGGTGAAGTTGTAGGGTGATCTCTGAGGGCTAGGGCTGTCCACATCACACCATGCTTCATGAGCACCTATTAATGCTGACCTGGGAAAGCCAGCTCCTGCATCTGGACTGTGGCCTTTACCTCTCTTGGGAAGTCCCTGTTACCCCACAGAGACCCTGACACTAGGCATGTTCCTCCGTTGACCTTCCCCTCAGAGCCCAGTACTTGAACACCAACTTTCCATTCCCACTGCAAGAGATAGACTGCATGGGACAAGCGGGGGTCTGCAAGACAGGCAGGATGAGCCACCAGGGCTCTGCTGGGCAGTGGATGAGCTGCAAAGAGAGGGAGGAGTACTCCAGGCCCGTCAGGTGAGCAAGCGTGAGGAGAGAGCTCCGAACCACAGCCCTGCTGCAATAGGGCTGCCCCTGGAAACCACTAAACAGCCAGGAAACTGAGGCGGGGAGAGACCAGGGTGAATCTGCTGGGGTCTCTCAGCGGGCGGGTGGCAGAGCCTAGATTAGAACCCAAATTTCTTACCTCTTTGGTCCAGTGCCCTTTTCTCAACACCCGCTCTGTGAGATTTAGGCAGCGCCAAGTAAGTAAAACTGAGGATTCAGGACTTTAAAGTCCAGAGCCCTGAATCTGAGTTTCATTCTGCTCCGAAACTGCCAGATGACGTGGGGCAGGAAGCACCTGCTCACGGGTACTTCGCCTGGTGGCCCCCACAGTGGTCTAAACACCCTCCCCAGCACCTGCCCTCCACCTCCGGTGAAAGGGGCGGTATGACGTGCCTCAGCTCATTGTGTCTCAGCCTTCCTCAGGCAGCCTGAGAACTGACATTGGCCCTCCAGGCGGAGTCCAGCCTGGAACATCTTGTCCGGGCAAACCGACCACCCCACCCCGCACAGGGCCCCTCGTCGGCATAGGGTAAACCCACCCTGCACACACATCAACCGCACCCACGTCTCCAAAAAGACACGCCCCGCCCTGTGCTTTCGTGCTTACCGGCACCCACCCCCTCGCTCCCAAACTTCCACACCCTTCTGCCACCCGCCTTCGCTCGTGCCCACGCCGTTGCCCTTCCGCGCTGCGGGCGCCCGACCCTAGGACCGCGCCCCAGCCCCAGGGTCGGTTGCCGGCGAGGGGAGGTTCCCCGCCTGGCCCGGCCCCGGCCCCGCCCCCGCCTGGCCCGGCCCCGCCCGGCCCCGCCCGGCCCCGCCCCCGCCCGGCCCCGCCCGGCCCCGCCCCCGCCTGGCCCGGCCCCTGGGCCGGCCGGGAGGATGTGAGCTCACTCTCGCCTCCCCGCCGCCGGCGCCGCCAGGAAGCGTCCGCCTGAAGTCAGCCAACCGGCCGGCCAGGGTGTCAGCGGCGCGCCGGCCCCCGTCCGTCCCGGCGCCACACGCAGTAGCCGCTTTCCGGATGCATACGGAATGAAGGCGGGCAGCACGGCCGAGGCAGCGCCACACTCCTAGACGCCGCGCCGCCCGGGGCCCGCGGGAAGCGCGGGCGCGCACGCGCACCCACCCCCGCCGCGCTTCCGGCCGGGCCACGTGACCGCGCGCGCACGTGTTCCGGCCACTCGGCGCGGCGGGTCGGAACCTCCTCCCGGTCCGCGGCGGCAGCTGCCCACCCGGACCTGCGGCCGGCCGGGCGGGGAGGCGGCGGGCGGGGGAAGCGGCGGAGACGCGGCGCCCGCCGAGTGGGGCGCAGCAGCGGGTCCAGTGGGCTGGCGGCGGCTTCGCCATGAACCCCAGGGGCCTGTTCCAGGACTTCAACCCGAGTAAGTTCCTCATCTACGCCTGCCTGCTGCTCTTCTCGGTGCTGCTGCCCCTCCGCCTGGACGGCATCATCCAGTGGAGCTACTGGGCAGTCTTCGCCCCCATATGGCTGTGGAAGCTGCTGGTCATCGCCGGCGCCTCGGTGGGCGCGGGCGTTTGGGCCCGCAACCCTCGATACCGCACCGAGGGGGAGGCCTGCGTGGAGTTCAAAGCCATGTTGATCGCCGTGGCCATCCACCTGCTGCTGCTCATGTTCGAAGTCCTGGTCTGCGACAGGGTGGAGAGGGGGACCCACTTCTGGCTGCTGGTCTTCATGCCACTTTTCTTCGTATCCCCAGTGTCCGTGGCCGCGTGCGTCTGGGGCTTCCGACACGACAGGTCGCTAGAGCTGGAGATCCTGTGCTCTGTCAACATCCTGCAGTTCATCTTCATCGCCCTGAGGCTGGACAGGATTATCCACTGGCCGTGGCTGGTGGTGTTTGTGCCCCTGTGGATTCTTATGTCGTTCCTCTGCCTCGTCGTCCTCTATTACATCGTCTGGTCCCTCCTATTCCTGCGCTCCTTGGATGTGGTTGCGGAGCAGCGGAGGACCCATGTGATCATGGCCATCAGCTGGATAACGATCGTCGTGCCCCTGCTCACTTTTGAGGTTCTGCTGGTTCACAGATTAGATGGCCACAATACATTCTCTTACATCTCCATATTTGTTCCCCTTTGGCTTTCGCTGATAACTTTAATGGCCACGACATTTAGGCGAAAAGGAGGCAACCATTGGTGGTTTGGTATTCGCAGAGATTTCTGTCAGTTTCTGCTTGAAATTTTCCCATTTTTAAGAGAATATGGGAACATTTCCTATGATCTGCATCATGAAGACAGTGAAGATGCTGAAGAAACATCAGTCCCAGACGCTCCTAAAATTGCTCCGATATTTGGAAAGAAGGCCAGAGTAGTTATAACCCAGAGTCCTGGGAAATATGTCCCCCCACCTCCCAAGTTAAATATCGATATGCCGGATTAAACCCCTCTTCTGGAGAGCCCCCACCTGTGGATTGGGAACCGTATATACAACACAAAATCCACTTTACTTTTGCCTCTTCGTTCATCCATCCCAAACTTGGAACTGAAAATAGGCTCCAAACAGCGTCATCTCATGCCTTGTTTGAGATTGATGCCTGTCAGTCACTCATCAGTATGCTCCGTAGATGTAGGAGGTCATTTTAATGTATGGCTCTGTGTGTGTGTGTGTGTGTGTGTGTGTGTACGTACACATGTGAGAGAACTTGCAGTGCAGGCTGGTGCTGTAAAAGCTAGCTTGGGAGCAGTCAGTTGAATAGTAGGCCCTCAAATGAAATAAATACACAGCTGTTTTTTTTTTTTTTAATGGTACTATGCCTATGGAAAGTACTGTTTAAAAGTATTTTTATACCCTGCTAGTCTAAAGTTGTATTTCAGATTGTATCTCTTGTGGCATAATAGCAAATGTAAAGGATTCTCTTTCCCTCCACTTGTTTATAAGCCTTAGAGTTGTTATTTTTAGTGTTCCTCCTGTATTAAGATAGTTTTTCTTTGGGTTTCGCTGATACTGGTCTTTAATAGCATAACAGGTGAATTTTTCTAATGAAATGAATCCATGCATATATGATATTTATATGAATATCTTAACGTATTTTGTTGAATTCTAGTTCTGTGCATTACAATGTATGATGTTAGTGTTTTTGTAAGTTTCTATGTGAAGCTATATGTCTATTGCAGCTGTCCTTAAGGATCGCTTGAAACATTAATATGTACCCAGTATAGGATCATCTCAAAGAACCAGGCATGAATGTAGGGATCGAAAATCCCATGGCTCTTAATATTCAGGTGTTAGATGACTCGATCTACACAGTTTTAAGGTCTCTGTTGGTAGAGAGAGGAGCCACCTTCCTTTGGTAACAGGTGACATGTTCCAGAGTGATACTGTTAATTTAGCACGTAGACTTTTCCAACACAGGTAGTAACAGCTCTTCAGGAACAACCAAAATAAGCAACAGGTGATTTGTTCATTGCTAAGAGTCTTAGAATATTACTTGGTTATAATAAAATGTCACGTGTCATCAGAATGCCGGAAGGCATAGCTGTAACCAAAACCCGGCCAACAAGATCAGATATTATTTTAAGGTCCAAACTTTTTGACCTGTCAGCCACAGGGAAGGAATAGTTGAGGTTATTTGTAAAGTAAGTACAGGGTGCTTACTTAGTACTAGTACCCCAGGGAATCAGAGAAGGAAAAGTCAGATTCTGGGAGAATAATGTTCTTCCGACTGAGAACAAATAAATACTTTCAAAAGAAGGGTGAACTAGGAAGGTGTAGTGATATTATTACTGGAAGAAGGAAGGTGGAAATCCATTTTTATCATTAGCAACTTAATAAAAATGATCTAAATTGCCAGTCAAGTACATGACTAGCTGACTGCAAGTCAGTAACTGATTTACCCAGCGAGGGGCCACGCTGGCACCAAAAGCTAGTCCTGAGAGTCTGGTTCCTGAAATCCTGAGGACGCTACAGCTCAGTTCAGCCAGGACTGTGCCAAGCTCGCTCTGTCACTGTCTCTCTCACACACACGCACACGCACTCTCAGTTTACACCAGCCCTGGGAATGTGGGAAGCAGCCCTCAGCAGCAGTAACATTTTGTTAGCAAGGATTCCTTTGTTTCCCAAATATTTATCAAGGACCTACTCTGAGACAGCCATGATTCAAATGCAGTCCCTTCCCACACCCACAAAATACACAATCAGAGGGGACCACAAGAAGATAGGGCTCATCACAGCAGCCTACCCGTGGGAGGGAACACGCAAAATGGGAATATGCAAAATGTCCCCTGGAACTTCAGGCCCCTCTTCATTTCCAGAAGTCTAGAGCCCCTCTCTGATCACCCCTCCGCCACCAGACAGTAGCTCAAGGACTGATTTGCACTTGAGTAAGATTGGGGAGTGGAGGAGCAGGTTGCTGGGAGAATCCAAGGTAGGGCTTGGGGAATCCCAGACCCTCCGGGGCTTTGGGTTTCAGGCTAGGGGCTTGTGGACGACGGGTGGGTCCTCTGGGCACTTCCCCAGCCCGGCCCACCGCCCAGCATTAGAGAGCCTCCTCTCCCAGGGGGGCCACCCCCTGTCTTGCTGGCCTACATGGCATTAGCTAAAAACAGTGGGAGTGACAGGTTGTGGATAGTTAGTCCAGAAAAAAGCATAGTCTCTAAGCTGTGCCCTGGGACTTACTAATAGGCCACGTAAGGTGGAGGAGCCACAGTAGGTGTCCAGTGCTGAAAGGGCAGTTTCTCCTGCAGGATGGTTGATTCGCTCTTGCTCAGAAAACTCGGTGGCTTCCGAGTGCAGACTCCTGGCCCTCCGTCTACCAGTGCGCTGCGGTGGTGACAGTGCAGGCCGTGGGTCCAATGGCAGGTGTTGGCTCCACAGCGCATCCTGGATTCCACGCTGGGCCCCATGCGAAGGAGAGGTGTTCCCTGGGGACCGTTCTTTCTCCGGCAGAAGCACAAGAGTTCAGGCCCACCCCCGCCCGCAGCGCACGGCCCCTGCCCGCTGGGGGTGGATGTCAAGGTACCCATCCGGTGGCCGAAGCACAAAGACCAGCCCGACCCTCGGCAGGGTGGGCCAGCACACGCCCGGGGAACCAGGACTTGCTGCCCTGCGGTCCCAAGATCGTTTTAAAGACCGGAAAGGAATCAGCATCTGTTGTGGATGGTGAATGACGTTCCTCCGCTGTTTGATAAACAATCCGTAATTTTCAAAAGTTCATGGTTTTTAATAAAAATGAGGGGATCTGTTTGGAGAGGGGGCGGCAAGGGATTTGAGGGGCCATGAGGAGGACGCTGCGCTCAGACCTGTCCGGAAGCCAGGGCGAGACCCCGGAGGCTCCCTCCAGGATGGGTTTGCGACCTTGCTGTCCTCGGAGGGTGGCCCGGGGACTCTTGCTGGGCGCTTTGGAAGTGGCCTGTGGAAGGTGCTGGGAAAGGGGGGAGAAGCAGTCTAGACGGCCTCCCGCCGGCGACTGGGTTCTGGGTGGCAAATGGTGGCAGGACAGATTCGGGAAAGGGAACTGTCGGGAGCATATGGTCGTCCCACGCTGCCCAGAGGCCCGGGGTCCAGTCGGCGAGTGCACGGGGCTCAAGGGAAGCTGTGCTGCCCCAAACCCAGGCTGGGGTACGACACGGGGCCCGTTTGATGGGGATGCCCCAGCGTGGGCCACCTGACCCTGCCGCCATTGTACAAGTCACCTGCCTCCCCCGCCCGCCTCCGCTGCCACAAGTCATCCTCGCTGTCTCTGCCTGGAGCTCCAGAGGAAAATGCCAGGAGGGAGGTGATGGCTTTCCTCTTCCTTCAGAGACTCTCCGGCCCCTCTAGCTTTGGTAGGAGGGAAGCCTCTGCCAGAACTCACTCAGTAGATTGCCCGAAAAGGAAGGGGGCTCAGATGCCTGGTCCACACAAGGTGGACCAAAGTCCACCAATCTCTGGGGGGTCTAACATACACCCTCCCCCATGCTTAGACGTCAGAACTCCCGGCCCCATCCGGCCTCCATCTAGCCTGCTCAGCCCATGTCCCCTAGCAAAGCAGTGGCTTCCCCCTTCCCCGAGGGAGGAGAGAGGTGGTCCCTGGTCCTGATCCTAAATCCCTGGCTGCTTCGCCCATCTCTTCATCCAACCCGCTGTCTAGGATACTGGGAGGCGTCTCACCGTCCTCTGGTTGGCCATGATTCCATCTGTTCTAGAAGGTGTGGATTGAAGTTAACGACCACAACAGGGGCCCTCCTTTCCCAACCGCACCTCTGGGAGAAACTCATCTCCTCCTGCCCCCCCGCCCCAGCCGCCACGAAGCCACAGACCGAGCACAGGAAGAGACGTGGGAGTGTAGCTGCCTTCTTTCCACACAGCCAGACAGGAAGTTTTGCAAAATGCAAAATCAGTATCACTCCCCTGCTCATCCACACATTTTTTTTGGTCTTGAAAAATAAGGTTCTTTTTCATTAAGATAAGTTAACATAATAGATTGTTCTTACGTGAATAAATATTTTCAAAAGCAATTGGCTTTAACTTTAACTTCTCCCATGCTAAATCCTGATCTAACTCACTTAAACCAAAACCCTCCTTAGGGTCCTCAATCACTTATAAGAGTGTGCAAGGGGTTCTGTGAGCACAAACTTTGAGAAGAGCTAGCTGCCTTGTGTTACAGTGGGAAAGAGAGGAAAGAAAATTAAAACTGGAGAAAATATATTAAAATCGGTGTGGCATAGGGTTGCAGAATAACACACTGTCCTTTTAAAATATATATATTTATTTTAGAGAAAACAAGGGGAGGTGCAGAGGGAGAGAGAGAATCTGGAGCAGACTCTGTGCTGAACAAGGAGTCTGATGCGGGGCTCGATCTCACAACCCTGAGATCGAGATCATGAACCCTGAGATCATGACCTGAGCCGAAACTGAGAGTCAGACAACCGATTGAGCCACCACGCAGGCGCCTCTAGATGCTGTCCTTTCTACGACACCCTGCCCCCCTCCACACTCCCTTTGTCCTTGGTAGGCCCCTGGTTTAGTTGGCTTACGTAGCCCAGTGGGGTAAGTCGTGTTTGCCCCTACAGGGCCTGAGCCCCTTGGCATTCCTGCTGGTGGGTTTCACTTCTCCAAAACTAAGAGAAGCCTGGGCGACCGCCCGGATTCTGGCCACAGGCATCTCTCCGTTTTGTGGCGGCAGCGCTAATAGTCTGAACGGCAGTTGTGTGGGCTGGGGTGATTGATCCTGACCTCTGGGAGGAAGTGGGGAGGGACGGACCCCCCGCCCCGGCCCCGGGTTTGCAGGCCACCTTCCGTCTGTGTTTGCAGGATGTCCTGTTTGTGAAACAGCCTGAGGAAGGGCAGGGCAGGGGAAGTGGATTTTGAAGCCTTTCTCTACTGCAGCTCTGCCTCCTCCGTACCCTGTGCCCGGGTCTCCTGCCTCTCAGCCCCGCACCAGCCTCAGCCCAGCCACCCAGGGCCTGTGGCTCTCTCCTGCGACGTGAGCGACACTCCTGTACAGAATCTTGGGCCCCTGTTCATCCCATCTCTTGCCCCGCTCAAACCCCCACCCCGCCCTCCCTCCTAGGGCCCTCCTTCCTCTTCTCCAAGCCATGACCCTCGTCCCCCTGGCCTCCCCTTGGCCTGAGCCACTCTCTGGAGAGGAACGTGACCAGCCACATGCGGCCAAAGTTCCAGCCCTTGCAGCCGCCCTGTCCTTTCCACCTTGCCCTTCCAGGCTTTAAGCAGCGGCATCGAGGAGGGTGGGAAGTTCAAAGACTTGCCAGCCAGCCTGAGACCATTCCAGGAAGTGAGCGCCCTCCCCTCCCCAACGCACACTGGCTAACCAGCCGCCAATGAGGACAAAATCCGGGCCCCCCACTCTTGGGGGCAGTTGCCCGGGGCGTGCTGATGTCTAGGGGCTGCCCCAAACTGCCCCTCAGGCTGCCCTGCACCTCCTCCGCCCCCACTTCCCACAGTGCGGCATGTTGAATGACATGTTGGCGGGCGGGGCGGGGGCTGTCCTGAGCCTCACCCCCTGGCTCACGATGAGGACCAGGCCAGGCTCTGCACCCATCCGGGAGCGCTCCCTGTGACTCGCAGGGACTCCATGAACATTAGGAGCAGGCTCCACGCCGGGGAGGACGGCACGCTCCCCACCCCGAGGTCAGCAACAGTTGGCCGTGGCCAAAACCACGGTCTGAGCTCGGGCTGCGGCAGCGGAGCCCCAGGAGCGGATGGCCCAGCGCAGATGTGTCTCTCCTAGTTCTGGAGGCTGGGAGGCCGCGCCCAGGGAGCCAGCATGATTGGGTTCCCGGGAGAGGTTTCTCCGCAGCCTACAGATGGCTCCCTGCTTGCTGTGTCTTCACATGGCGGAGAGAGAGGGGACGCAAGTCCCTCCTGTCTCTTCTAAGGACACACCCTCATGACCTCATCAGAGCTTAATGATCTAACAAAGACCCCAGCCCCAAATATTGTCACATTGGGAGGTAGGGTTCAGTGGGTGAATTTGGGGGCGGGTGGGGACACGATTCAGTCCATAGCGCACGCTAAGCCCCAAAGGCCCAAAGACAGGGGGCAAGCGTAGCATTTGCTCAGCTCACATGTCCTGAGGGCGTACTGTGTACCAAGTGCAGGGGGCTCGCCGCAAATGAGACCTGGCCATCACCCGAGGCCTGAGCGTGTCCAGGTGAGGGCACGGGTGCCCAGCGGGGCGACGGCAGCCCCAGGACAGGGCGTGCGGCAGGCGTCAGAGCACAGGCTGGCCCGGGGCCGGGGCGGGACGGGGAGACCTCGGTCGGGATACCGCAGCCACAACTGATAGTGACTTAATAAGGAGTATCACAGGAGATCCAGAGGCAGAATGGGCAGTGTCCCAGGTGCCCTGCTCCACATTCCATCCGGGCAGGCTGGCTTTCTGTCTTGCTTCTGTGTCACTCGCCGCCTCAACTCCAGGGGCTTCTGCCCCCCGGTCACCAGGCACAGCTGCCGGTGTCACAGTCACTTGAAGCGATGGGCATCCGAGAGGAACGGTATCCCCTGCACGTCCCTTTTTGATCAGAGCGGAAAGCTTTCCCAGAGTCCCAAGACCCTTCCCTCATTGCACTAGGCAGCGATCGGGATACAGAGGGGAGCACCTGCAGGGAGGACGCAGCCCCTGTGAGGGCATAGACCTGCCCCAATCCCCATCCTGACGGTGGAGGATCGCCTCCTATGCCGTAGAGGCGAGCCTGAGGACAGCTGAGTCCCCTATGGGTGATGGTAGACAGAGGGGCACTCGGGGGACCAGATGTCCAGGGTCCTCTAGGAGGGATCCAGGAGAGGGAGGGAAGCGGGTGTCAGGTCATGATTGGCCTTGAGAGCTGGATGGTGAATTTTAATACCCAGAGGATCATGGAAACTGCCAAAGGATTTAAGCACATTTATGTTTTAAAAGATCATTCTATCAGGGGAAAAAACAAAACAAAACAGGAAAGAACCTAAATGCCCAGGAACTGCAGATGAGTTAAATACTTCATGGATACAAAGCCTGGAATTTATTTATTTATGGATTTGTCAGAGAGAGAGGAAGAGAGAGAGAGAGAGAGAGAGAGAGAGAGCACAAGCAGGTGGAATAACAGACAGAAGGAGAAGGATCCCTGCTGAGCAAGGAGCCCTATGCGGGGCTCGATCCCAGGACCCCCAGGATTACGACCTGAGCCAAAGGCAGACGCGAAACAGACTGAGCCTCCCAGGTGTCCCCAAAAGCTAGAATCTTAAGCAGTCTCTCTCTCTCTTTTTCTTCTTTTTTTAAAGATTTTATTTGTTTATTTGAGAGAGAGAATGGGAGACAGAGAAAGCATGAGAGGTGGGGAGGGTCGGAGGGAGAAACAGACTCCCCACTGAAGGAGGAAGCCTGAGGCGGGACTTGATCCCAGGACTTCAAGATCGTGACCTGAGCCGAAGGCAGTCGCTTAATGGACTGAGCCACCCAGGTGTCCCTTAAGCTGTCTCTTAAATATCTATTTTATAAAGAAATACTTTATAAAATAAATATAAAGAATTTTCAGAGTCCAAGAAAATACAATATTACACTAAGTTGGGGGAGGGCAAGGAGGGAAATTGAAGATAAAAACAATGTTAAAATATTCATAGAAAAAAGACTGAAAGGAAATCAACCCAAGTGATGCAGATGCCTTTTTCTACTTTTCCCCATTTACTCATTTGCCTACCGTGAACATGTCTAACTTCGATATTCAGAAAGGGGAGTCATTATGCATTTCGACAAAGTACACTTGCTCTAGGGGCAAGGAGTAAAGGGGAGGGGAAGGTATGAGAGGCATTCATAAGGAAATGGGAGGGACGGAGGGCACACTGAGTGTGAGATGCGGCCCAAGTTGGAAGGCGGGAAGACAATTCAGAAACCTTCCTGGTGCGGGAAGCCGAGGGGTCTTCAGGCAGGGACCATCTGGTGGAGGGTGGAAGGCGGCAGCTGTGCCCCCAGAACCCCAGACCCCGGCTCCCCGTCTTGGGCCAACCTTTTCTTCCTCTGAGAGGAAGACCACTGAGTCACTTGCGCCGCACCCGAGATGGCCAGCCTCACAGTGCGCTCCATGTTAAGTAGTAGAGAGAGGGTCTTCCCCTCGGCCCCGTCACTTCCTGGACCCGAAGCCCAGCCTACCCTGAGCAGCCTTAGATCTTCCTGGCTCTCTGATGTCAGCCCCACCCCCAAAAAACACTGCCCTGAGTCCCCAGATCAGGGTCTGTTTAGGCTCTGGAGGGAGAGGCCCTGATGGTTCTGAGAGCGGTCCAGCACCAGCAGGGGCCCAGGCTGGGAAGCTTCGCCAGCACACTGACTGGTCTGCGTGCCCTGGCTTTGGCCCCGGGAGTCACCCCAGTGCACCTGCCGGAACTCCTCGCCGCCATCCCAGAGCCAGACACAAAACACAAAACCTCTGGGGCAAAAGAGCTCTTGGAAGGGGACAGAGACCTGGACCTAAATCCCCCAGGAGGGCCACCAACTCCTCTGATCTGTCCACTTGTAACCAAGCTGGTCACCGTTGTGAGTGCCGATGGCCTGAGATGCGGGGAGCTGGCTGGACTCTGGAGTCCCTAAGTGGGGCTGGAATGCCCAGCAAGTTTCCCGCAAAGCACCCGCACCAGCCCCGGGATGCCCCGCCCCCAGCCTTGCTGGCCTTCAGCCTGTAGCTGCTCTGGGGGTCCTTCCGGGCCCGGCAGTGCTCACGGGAACCCCGCATGGCCGGCTGTGGCCATGCCTTTGTTTATGTCTGTCCCCACTGGGTCTGGAGTTCCGCAGGTCGTTAACAAAAAGTTCTTGAGAGAGAGGAGGAAAATTTAGGGGTGGGGCCCCATCTTGCCCTCCCTTGTGACTCAGCAACAGACGCACCCCAAAGCCGAAGGGAGCTCACTCTGCACATGTGTGTATTAGTCTCTTCTGGCAGCCATAACAAAGTGCCCCAAACTGGATGACCTAAACACCGGTTCCCTCACAGATCTGGAGGCTAGAAATCCAAAGTCAGGGTCTCCATATGGCCGTGCTTCCTTTGAAGGTTCTAGGGAAGAATTTTTCCTTGGTGGTCCCCTTACTTCTGGTGGCTTCAGGTCATCGTTGGCATTCTTTGGCTTGTGAGCACATCACCCCCGTCTCTGCCCCCGCCACCCTGTGACCTTCGTCCTGTGTGTCTGCACTTCTGTGTCTGCATCCCCCTCTGCTTTCCTTTATAGGGACCCCATCCCTGCATTCAGGCCAACCCTACATCCAGTAGGACCTCATCTAACTTGATTGCCCCTGCAAAGATCCCATTTCCAAATAAGGTCCCGATCCCGGGTATAGGGGGTTAAGACTTGAACAGATCTTCAGGGGCGACACAATTCAGCCCTAACAAGAGAGGTCACAGTAGGAGATGACCTCTCCTCTTTGCAGGCTGAGTGAGCCTGAATGGTAAGCAGCAAGATCTCTGCCATTTGGGGGAGACTTTTTCAACCAGAAGAGCTTCCCTCCAACCCTGTATGGGGAGCCTCCTGCTTCCCTTTCAACATTTCTCTCCCTGGCGTGGGAAGAGGGGCGAGCTGAGACCCAGGCCTGCACTGTTTGCCCAACCGTGACCGGGCCCTTCTGCTCGCCGGCATCCCTGAGCAGCAGCAGCTCCCGGTGCACTGAGAGGGGGCCAGCTCCCCGCCGGGCCCAGCCATCCGCCGCTGGCCTCCTCTCCGCCCGTTCCCATCTCACCGGGGGCCCCTGCTGGGGGTGAGGGAGACCCTTTCACCCGAGGAACACTTCTATGAGGGTGCCCTCTGGCAGAGCTACTTTGAGTCAGGAGGTCTATCTTCAAATCCTACCCGGAGGAAAGTTCAGCCCCAGTTGCTGAGCTAGTGATGGGGACAGACAGGGCTCTGTGAGACCGAGGACGGTGGTCAGGAGGTGGACCCCAGGGTGTCTGCGGCTGGTGGGGTAGCACACAGCCATCACTCCCTGGGCCACGCACAGGGAGGAGGAGCCCTCAGAGCTTTTCCTTCACTGTAGTATCACTCATGGTGATGCTAATCTTGCTAACCCTTGGCGGCTTCCGGCGGCCCCACAGTCCTCACTCTGTCGGGGGGGCCACCGAAGGTCATCAGATAGTAAAATTTCCTCTCTTCCTTCACGTCTTTGCCTCAGCGGCACCTCCTCCAGGAAGCTCTCCTGGACACGCTTGCCCGACTGACTCCCATCAGTTCCTACATCTGACTCTTTCCAGCACAGGGACCTCCTCAGGGGCTGAACCCACGTCAATCTTCGCTGGATCTCTGAGGGGCCCCACAGGTTGTCAGTCTGAGAATAAACCCGACCTAGAGGGCATTATGCTAAATGAAGTAAGTCGGAAAGAGAAAGGCGAAGAGCCCATGATTTCGCTTATAGGTAGAATTAAAAGAAACCAAAACCGAACTCAGAAATACAGAGAACAGATTGGTAGTTGCCCAATGCTGGGAGGGGGAGTGGGGTTGAGTGAAATGGGCGAAAGGGATCAAAATGTACACATTTTCAGTTGTAAAATAAGGCATGGCCATGGGATGTAATGCAAACACAAAACCAAAGAACAGAAGAATAAACACGTTAGTGAATGACAGCATTTGTGCAGGGGTGGCGGGGGGGGGGTAGTATGGGGGGGACCGTGGGGGGCGTTCCTGGATTCTCTGACAGCAGAAGGAGTGAGAAGCCAGACTGGAGGGAAGGCGGGTGGAGGGAAGGGGTGTGGAGGTGAGAAGGATGCGAGTGGCGAAGGGAGGGCTAGGCTCCGGCCCAGGTGACGGCCAGCCTGGAGCCAGTATCCTCCGGGCGGTGCCCGGATGCGCGGGGGCCTTGATGTTCAGCCCTAAGGTGGGAAGGCGGCCTGGGGCCGCGGCAGGTGTGGTCCTGTCCCCCCTCAACGCCCTGCCCACTGCTGCCACTCCCGAGGGACAAGCTGTCTTTCAGGCCCCAGCAGCCCCACAAAGCCCCACGCCCTTCCCCTGTGTCCTGGACTGAGCAGCTCCGGGAGCTGGTCTGGACAGGCGCAGCCCACTCCTCCGGTACTTGTACCCCCGTGGGCCGTCGCTGAGACCCCCGGGACAAGCCAGGCCCAGGGCTCCTCAGCGGCCTGCAGCGGGGGGTTCTGGGTGCCCCCCGCCCTCCCCCTTCCCCAGAGTGGACACCAGCAGACACCCAGGCGCACCCGGCTGACCCAGTGTCTCCGCGACCCTCCATCCCAGCAGCAGGGAGAGGCGGTCTCCCTGCAGGGGTGCGGGGGAGCCTGACCGGCTGGGCAGTCCTCCCCGCCCCAGCCTCCCCTAGGAGATCCACTGCCCTTCCTGTGGCTCAGGCTCCCTCCTGCTGTTTTTCTCTCAGGTCAAGGGCCCAG